>ML782897.1:686247-696769 GCA_009831015.1 Picea engelmannii | reverse complement strand
TTAATGGTGGGGAAAGTCATTAAAACCTGTAAGAGAATTTGGGGACACCTAGGAGTGATTCTAGGAGTAATTCTAGGTGGGTGAGGGAAATAAAGATAATTAATTAATTAAAGAAATTAATTTATGGAGGAATGAAGGGGATGGGTGACACTTGTACAGGGAGGAATTTTTAGGAATTAAATTTTAAAAACTTAACTAAGCAAGATTTTAGGAAAGTAAGGAACCACAAAACTCTATATAATGAAGGGAGGAGATGGAGGTTGGATCTCTTTTGTTTTCATAACATTACGCTGCAGAAATATCTACTTGACTGATCTACAGTCGTCGCCTTAGTGTTAAAAGACGTATGGATCTCAGCGCCCTGCTTTTTTGTGCGAGGATGAAGAGTGAAGGATGAACCTGTTAGCCATCTACCCTTGATGTTTGTCCCTAGATGATTGTGGATTCTGCCTTCTGGCAATGACCTCTGCGTGTGGATTATCTGGTGTCTTGGTTGGTTTTCTCTATGCCTTCACTGATAGAAATCCCGACAATCATTCCATGACCTTTCCCATTGGATCCTTGCGTTCTCTTACTATTGTCTGTGTTGTCTTGAGGTTATAGCATTGGAAGCATGAATTGATTTTGGGTCTGCAAATTTTTGGGTATTTTGGCAATGAAAAAAAAAAACCGAATTGATTTTAGGTCTGCATTTTTATAATGGTATCCTGGAAATGGGAAAACGTTCTTATTTGTTATTCTTGTCTACATTGTATTGGTACTTTGGCAATGGGAAGAACATTTAATTTCCTATCTTCATTTGATACTGGTGTCCGGGAGATGAAAAATGTTTTTTTTTGTATTCCTGTCTACATTGTATTGGTCCTCTAGGAATGGGAAGAATGTTTGATTTCCTATCTGCGTTTTATATTGGTGTTCGGGAGATGAAACAATTTTTTTTTATTCCTATCTTCATTGTATTGGTACTCTGGCAATGGGAAGAAGGTTTGATTTCCTATATGTTTTTTATAATGGTGTCCGGGAAATGAAAAAAATGTTTTGTATTACTGTCTGCATTGTATAGGTATCCTGGTATGGGAAAAACGATTGATTCCTGTCTGCATTTTATATTTGTGTCCAGGAAATGAAAAACGTTTTTGTATTACTGTCTGTGTGGCATTGGTATCCTGGCAATGGAAAACGAATTCATTTCCATGTCAGCATTTTGCCAACATTTTTCCCTTTTAAATGATGATGGAAACATGGAGTTCCTTCTGGTGCATTTCGGGCACATTATTCTACATATTTAAAATACGGATAGCCATGAATGTCCTTCTAGTGTGTCCCTGTACATGTTTTTCCCTTTTAAATTGAGACTGTGATTGTTATTTAAATGCTCACGAATTTTCCATTCAAAACATGACTGAGATTGATGTTTAAATGCTCACGATTTTTCCATCCAAAATGTGACTGAGTTGATGTTTAACTGCCCACGATTTTTTCCTTTAAAATGTGAAGAGATTGCTGTTAAAATTACCCATGTTTTTTCTTTTAAAGATTGACTTATATTGTTGTTTAAATACCCATGATTTTGCCTTTAGAATGTTGTCGGAGCTTGCTGTAATTACCCACGATTTTTCCTTTAGAATGTTGCCAGAGCTTGCTGTAATTACCCATGATTTTTGCCTTTAGAATGTTGACTGAGCTTGCTGGAATGACCACGAATTTACCAGAACAATTGCTACAGTTAATTGGCTTGTTAATTGCAATGTTAAATGCTATATTAATTGCCTTACTAAATGACAGAACAATTGCTACAACACTATGAATGGTCAGCAGATTCCTACTTATTGATTGAATGTCGCAGTGAGTTAAATGGTTAATAGTTATGTAAATTTCCTTGTTATTGCGCTATTAATCGTTATGTTAACCACCATATAAATTTCCTCGCTATTGTTATATTAATTGTTATGTTAATTAACATGATAATCGCCTTGTTAGTGCTATATTACTTGTTACGAAAATAGTCATGCAAACTACCCTGTTATTGCTCAATTAATTGATTATGTTAATCATTATGTTAAATGCCTTGTTAATCGTTGTAATAAATTGTTATGTAACAGATATGTAATTACCTTGTTGATTTGCTACATCAATGTTATTAGCTGGCAGTTTCCTCCTCAATGATAATAAATAGCTAGTGTGGTTAGTTCATTCATTATAACTAGACTAATGTTGAGGTTTAACTATTCATAAGTGTTAATGGTAGCATTCCACTTTAAGAATGTTAATGTTGTTATTCAAGCTTATGGCTAGTTGGATGGGGATTCAGATTAATATAGAATTTTCCATTTAGGTTGTAATAAATATTAAAATTAGTATGATGAGTAAAGACTAGATTGCAAATGTTAGACTTGCTAAATTAGATATGTAATTGATGTTAGTTGGATTTATAGATATCGCCTAAATGGTAACTCAGACTCACTAAATTTGAGTTGTAATTCATGTTAAGTTCAGTTGGTAACTCGTTGACTAAGGGAACTTAGACTGGTTAATTGATCCGTAATTAATGCCAATTTAAAGCATGGATATTAACCATTTAGCCTTGATTAATGGTTGGGTTGTTGACGAAGTTGTTTTTAGCTTGCGCTTCCCATTGAGGGTATTGTTCATTTTAATTAATGTTTGTACTTGGTTTTGTAAACATTTAATGTGCTTGGTTTTCTCACTGTAAGGGTTATAGTTACTTGTGTAATTAATTTTGGGTGCGTGGGGTTGTTAGGATGATTGTCCTTAGCTCAGTAGGCTTGGTCTGCTTGTGTTGGGAGGTATGTAGACACCTCCTTGTTCCTCAGAACAATCGCCAACCTTGAGACCTTAAATGGTCAAAATCGATGGGAACCTGGGCTTGAGCGTTGCTTATGTGTCCTGGAGGTCCTAACCATTGCAGGGTAGGATGAGAAAGTAGTCGTTCTTATTCTTCGTCGGTTGAATGTCGTACACTACTTCCAGGTGCCTGATGTCCTTTTATGTTAAGACGTTATGTTGTTGTTGCGTGAGTTGCATGCGTTGTGTTCTTCATCGTGTTGTGATGTTGAGTATAATGTCATTATTACCTTCCTACACATAAACACAAAAACAAAAATTAAGGGTTCTTTTACCGGTTATACATCGTAGGAGTCGTACTGGATGGGGTTGTCACATAATTTTTGTTAGTGTTGTAATAAACAAGGACATGACAAGTCTGAATGTTTCAAATTGAACAAGAAAACATTGATTGTACAATCTCCTCATAAGGAAAATTATGATGATCCCATTGATTTTTATGGTGAAGACATGATTTATGAATATCTAAAGGAACTCAATAAAGTCACCTTTCTACAAAAATCCACTCCCTTGAAATCTTGAGATAATTTATTCATCACATGTGCACATCTCTCCCATGCTTTCTCCATTGCATGTATCATAAACAATGGCTCATGAGAGAATTTGATTGCCAAACCCATCATTGATAAACTACACTTTCCAACAGACCATCACCCTCATCCTTATGCACTTGCATTGAAGGATCATGGTTCATCTTCTAATATCACACACACATGCATTATCTCATTTTATTTTGGCCTAAATTTGTGGATAAAATCACTTGTGATGTGACTAATATGGATCACTTTTGTATATTTCTTGGTTGACCTTATCATTATGATTTAAAGGCCCAATATGATGTATTAAACGACACTTACCTTTTGCATAAAGAGAACACCAAGTGTCTTATCCATGGTACACATGAAATACCACATCCGGTTGATCTTATAGTGAAGGAGCATTCTTTAACTTATATAGACCAACCCTATCCATGACATCATTGTGTTCTAGATTTGCATCCCCAGGTTCATTCAATATTTTTAGAGGACTATTATAAACCTCTTCCTTCAATTTTGCTTTATTTCTCATCACCGTTAGTTGCATGTAGACACCACCTTGGGAGGCAATCTACAAACTTTAGAGTTTCTCACCTGGTACAAAGTTCTCTCCTTTCTTAGAAGTTCATATTTGGTAGCCTCTTTTCATTGGTTCACAACCTAGTTCAACATCGTTCACCACTTGAATCTTCCCTTCAGGTTCTCAAGGATTTTCATCATGATTTTTTGAATTGTCTTCCACATCAATATTGTTGGATTTATCAACTCTATATGCAACATCATTTTCTCTCAGTCATGAAATCATTGAAGACCAATGCTTCTATTGTTGGGAGGAATGAGAGAGATTATGGTTCTTAGTATTTATTTCTTAGCATGTGTACTTAGAACATCACATCATTATTGTTGTAAGAGAGTATTAATGTGGTTTTGAGTGATGAAGCTTTCCTATTTTGATGTAGTAGTTGAGATCCTATCTCTAAATATCTCAAATTTTATTTAGTCATTAGTTTTTAGGACCTTGTTGAGATTTTCTCTCTTAGTTTGTTTAGTTGATTTTCTTGATGTAAAGCTATATAAACTTGGGTTTTCTTAATGAAAAAATTGTGAAAGATTTTTATTTCACACCTTATGTGTAGAACTTCGCTCATGAATAGGATTCCCCACATCACTTAGCTTGATTGTGTGTTCATTCCATCTAAAGGGTTAGTAGCAAAGTCAATTTTTAACTTTCCTCCTAGTCCTTCTAATGACCCGACTACATTGAATCGAGTTCATATTTGAAAGTATGGATTCCAACAAGATAATTCTCATATTTTAATCATTTATAAAAGAAACAGTTAATCAATGAAAAAATATACTTTGACACTTTTTTTGTGAGGAATTATAAAAGGAAGTAGAGGATATTATACGTTATACTTTGACACTTTTTTTGTGAGGAATTACAAAAGGAAGTAGAGGATATTATATGTATGTCCCTTCCGCAGGCATGGATAAGTCGGGGGGATTTGAACTCGGAACCTCATCAAACATAACACTTCATATCACGATACTTGCCAATTGAACTACCCTGAGAACTGTAAAAATTTCCAAATTTTAAAAACCTCATATTTAATATATATTTATTTTTTATTGCACAAAATTTTATATCATTTTTAAAATAAAAAAAAATTAAAATATGAAAAAAAATTCACTCATTTACAAAAATGACTATTTTTTCTAGAATTTTTTTTTTAAGACTACTTATCTTTTTTTCCATAAAATAACCTCAAAATAAAGATCATGCACGTCTAATATTCCCATTACCTATCTTAAAGATACATGGGAAGAAGAAAGTTGTGGAATCTTAGCATGGAGAATGAAACCATGAAAATATGTCACAATTTTTATTGAAATATAAATCTCATGTTTTAAGTATTTTTCAATCAAAACCCTTAAAATATATGAAAAAAAAGTTAAAAAACTTGTGTTTGTTTTTTTTTAAATATTTTTAACAATATATATTTTTATTTAATTTTTCAAATTTAATTTGAATTAGATGTCCATCCTGGCGAATTTGTGAAAATGAAAATGTTAAAAAGTGAATTTTGTTTAGAGTTTCTAATTTTTGTTCGATATAAATAGAATGTTAGTTTATTCTATACATTTTCATTTTTTCGATTTTTGAAAATTGTGTTTTCTAATATTTTTCTAAGTTTATTATTTAAATTCAAAACTCATTTTATATTTATTTGTGTTAAAAAATATTTTTATATTTCCAAATATTTTTTATTTATTTTTATATATATAACTAAAAAAATAAAAAATAAAAAATAAAAAATAAATTCTATGTTATTGGAAAGGGAATATAAATATTTTTTTTGAATAAACAATTTTTTTTTAAATGAAAAATTATATGTTATTAGAAAGGGGATAGAAAAATAATCAATTTCACCACTTAATATAAAATATTTGAAGGGCTTTCACCACTTAAAAGTAATAAATTTTAAAAATTTTCTATAAAAAAGAATTTGTAGCCAATTGTGTTATGATCTCACTTTTTTTTTGTTTTGTGGAGGGGGCTAATCTAGGTTAGAACCAACAACATCATATGGAATGCCTTATCAATGGATTTGATTAACAACTAATCTACACCTAGTCTCACAAAATGTTTTAATAATATGTTATAATAAATACTAAAATTTTTATTATTTAAAATAATTAAATAAATATATAAAAATATGTAAACAATAAAAAGATTTATATAAATTACAATCATGAAAAACATTTAATTTATTAATTAATAATAATAATTTAAAATATTTAAATAAAAAAATACTCATAATAGATCTGTGATTTATTAATTAAAAATCAGAAAATCCAAAACAAAAATATAAATAAAAACATAACAAAACATTTTTCAATACACATACAAACTCAAATTCATATAAAAATTAATGTTATATATATACTCGCTAATAAAATAGGCTACATGAAATATATGTATATGTTATCTTTAGTTATTAAATTAATATTACTAAAATCATTTCTTATCCAATTTACCAAAAAGTTAAATAACATTTTAAATACCTTGCTCACTCTTCTTCTATAGCTACTTTGTTTGTAGTGTTATATAATGTTTCTTCCTCGGTGTTATTATAGATTCCATACATTTTAAGCCAACCATGCTTCCCCAAACATAGTGCATAGTGTGAATTGCATTAAGCACCATGGTCAGTTCTTAAAATATTACGAGACACTTCACAAATCACTAAGCACTGAGCATCAAAAAACTGCATTTTTTATTCCTATGTCTAAGAAGAGACACCATTTTTGCATAATAAACCTTTCAGTGTGTTCTAAGAACTTAAATGAATCAGTGCCCCTCAACTAACCAAATGCCCCATGAATGGTGTGTTATTAAATGAAACCCGATGCTATACAAGGCACCACAAAACAGATGTATTATATGGAATAACCGTGCTAGTGAACCACATAGCATCACATGTGTAAAACTTATCATACTCATGCATTTAGTGACGAATGTAGCATGGCTAGAAATACAACCAATTGTGAATTCTTATTGGCATCATTAATATAGTTGAAAATATTGTCTTTTAAAAGTGGATTGTAGGAACATTTTCTATCAAGCATTAAAACACATGTAGATCACTACATTTCATACTTCCTACAACCAAGCACAACTAGTTGAAGAGAATTTTGTAGATGAACGCATAATTCAACAACAATCATCCCCTTCTAGTGTTTGCAGATATGCACCTTCAAAGATTGCACCTCCTACTACTACAAGTTCATCATATTTTTCACATTAATCTTTGTCTTCTTCTTCTACTACTAAGTTTTGTTAGTATTGTAAGAATCAAGGAAATGATAAGTTTGAATGTTTCAAATTGAAGAAGAAAACTTTGATTCCTAATGAGGAAAATGATGATGCTCCCTTTGAATTTTATGGTGAAGACATGATTTATGAATATTTAAAGGGACTCAATAAAGTTACCTTGCTACAAAACTCCACTCCCTCGAAATCTTCAGATAATTTATTCATAACATGTGCACATCTCTCCCTTTCTTTCTCCATTGTTTGTATCCTCTACAATGGATCATGAGAGAATTTGATTTCCAAACCCATCATTGATAAACTACACTTTCCAACAAACCATCATCCTCATGATTATGCACTTGGATTGAAGAATCATGGTTCATATTCTCGAATCACACACACATGTGCACTATCTCAATTTATTTTGGGCTAAATTTGTGGATACAATAACTCATGATGTGACTGATATGGATCAGTGTGGTATATTTCATGGTTGACCTTAACAGTATTATCGAAAGGCCCAATATGATGCATTAAATATCACTTACCTAATTCATAAAGAGAACACAAAGTTTCGTATCCATGGTACACTTGAAATACCACATCAAGTTCATCTTATAGTGAAGGAGAATTCTTTAGCATTTACAAAGAAACCCTATCCACAACATCACTTTGTTCTAGATTTGCAGCCTCGGGTTCATTTAGCAGTTTTAGAGGACTCTTGTATACCTCTTCTTTCAATTTTTTTTTTCTTTCTCATCTCCCTTAGTAGCATAAAGACACCAACTTAGCAGGACAATATACAAACTTTAGAGTTTCTCACCTGTTACAAATTTTTCTCCTTATTACAAGTTCATATTTGGTAGCCTCTTTTCATTGGTTCACAACCCAGTTCAACATCATTCACCACTTGAATATTCCCTTTAGGTTCTCAATGATTTTCATCATAATTTTTTGAATCAGCCTCCACATCAATCTTGTTGGATTTCTCAACTCTAGATGTAACATCATTTTCTCTCTCTCTTGAAAGCATTGAAGGCCATTGCTTCTATTGTTGGGAGGAATGAGAGAGATTTTGGTTCTTAGTATATTCTTATTTCTTAGCATTTGTACTTAGCATATCACATTATTATTATTATTGTAAGAGTGTATTAATGTGGTTTGGAGTGATGAAGCTTTCTTGGTTTCCTATTTTCATGGAGTAGTTGAGATCCTATCTCCAAATATCTCTATTGTTGTATTTAGTTGTTAGTTTTTAGGATCTTGTTGAGATATTCCCTTGTGAGAACCTAAACCTACTTCTTGTATTATAAAATCCCACAGGAATGCTACCATGTGGATTACGAAAACACGATTGTCTTTTGCTCCACTCTATTTTAGGAACATTTATTACTTTTATAAAAACATATAAATATGTTATAAATTATTAAGTTTATTATTTATAAATGTAATGATAAAGATGTTGTTAACATTTAACTAGTTGTTGGATTCAATATTGTTGGGTATTTGATATTAATTTACTTAAATATATTGGATGTTGTTAATTTTGTTCGGTACTTACACTATTATAAAAGAAATGGGTTTTGAGGTTGAAGACTTCCCAATGCACACCATTCCTCCCTCTAAATACAACACAAAAATAAGGGTTTAATCTTTAACATTGTTGTGGTTATACAAAGGAATTATTCCCTCAAGTTGTTAAACCCCCAAAATTAAAATGAACATGAATATTTTTTTATAGCCACAATTTCTAGTTGATATCCACCACTTAATCAACATAATTCACCCACAAAATTAAGAAATTCATGGAATTTTTTTTTATCATTATCTGAAATTGTTCTTGGCACTATCCACCACTTAAAAGATTTCTTTAAATTATGATTTTCATAAAAAAATGATAAACACATCTTTATTCAAACACTTATAAGAACTAATTTCATCAAACACTTTTTAGTGAGAAATTTCATCGAACAGTTGGTAAGCATCCTTGGAATAAAGACCATTACTCTCTATATTGGAAAAAATGGCATATGGTTTCTTTCCAATGGTCCAACCATAGAGTTGTTCATACCAATATTGAGACCTATACCCTATGAAAGGAAAAAATGTTAGTTTTCAAAATCCTCATATCTAATGTTACATCCATTTGTTCTACTTCAAGACTAAATGGTGTAGCAAGAGACAATAGAAACCCAATGGAAGTCAATTTTGCAATAGGAGATAAAATCTCACCAAAGTCTACTCCCTCCACTTGGGAATATCATTTTTCTACTAGGTTATCATTGTACTTATCCACTCTATATTTTCCATTGATCTTATTCTTGAACATACATATGCTATCAATGTGTTTTCTTCCATTGAGCAACTTGACCAAGTCCAATGCCTCATTTTTTTCCAAGGCCTACATTTCTTAAACTATGATCTTCTTCCATAGTTTACCCTCCTTAGAATCAATTATCTTTGTAATTGCTAATAAGGAAAGGTAGAAATAAAATCTAATGGACTATACATTTCTACTTTCCCTCTTAATTGAACATATCTCCTCAAGACCAAGGTTTGTGGTCCCTCCTTTTCATCTAACTCATAGTGACTCATCCTCATCCATTGAGTTAAATTCTCCACTCTCCAAATCAAACTCTATTTTATCTACTTCTTCTTATCTTGGTTCATATTGATGCTTGGGAGTACTTTTAATTTCTTTGAAGGTCACATCACGAGTATAAATAGTCTTCCTTACTACTAAATTCTAATTTTTGTAATCTTTAACTCCATATTTATAACCAATGAATATACATTTCACTACTTTATTGCCCAAATTATTGATTTTCTCTTTTGAAACATGCACATAAGCATCACAACAAAAAATTGTATGATGTACAAGAGAGGGTTTCTTACCAATACATGCCTTGTAAGGAGTCTTATCAACCAATGTTGATGTAGTTGATTGATTGATCAAATAACATGAAATATATATTGTCCTTGCCAATAATTTCTCACTACAAGGAAAATACGTTGTAGCAGAGGCTTTTACGGAACCTCCTCGAAAAAATCATCCCTTATTTGTTTATAGTGGAGGTTTTTAGCGGAGGCGAGTGGCTGTAGATTTTTGTGAAGGTTTTTACACCAATTAACCTCCATAGTAAGAATGCATCGGTGCCCTCCAAAACATAATTCACCGATGTTGACAAAATAAAGCATATCAATAACCATTATTAATATAAATTCTAAAATATTGTTTTTATTTAAAAAAAATAAAATGCATATCGGTGCTCCCTGATAACAACAATGCATAGGGGCGTCTACA
>ML782897.1:671448-686139 GCA_009831015.1 Picea engelmannii | reverse complement strand
CCCCAAAAATTGCTTTAAACTCTAGCCAAAACCATCAATGGCTCAAGTAGGGATGGAATAAATATGTTAAATCTTGGCTAAATCATTTGGGAATACAAGAAGAAGTTATCATGTAGAATATCGATAATATTACAAATACCATGACTTTTAAATTTAAGGAGATTATGTGGTGTGATAAAGAATTAGTGGATAAAATGAAATTAAGATACTACAAGGAGGTCGCCAACCCCAATTTAGAAGATGAAAATTACCTATTAGTTTTGAAAAATGCAAATAATAAAATCAACATTGCTAAAAGAAAAAACTCTCACAAGCTACATACTGAAGTTGGGCGTTGCACAACTCCGAAAACACCATGGGACGAGAGAATATGTCTAATGTCACCTTTGTGACACTAAGCAGGTAGAAGATGATAAACACTTAATATTGAATTGCACTATGTATACCCATATTAGATCCCAATTTAAAAATGTTTTCCACATTATCGACCTTCCTAACCTCCTACGTCATCAAAACTATGGTGATCTTGGAATGCTTCTCTCAATATGTTTTTAGCTTAGAAATACAATTTTAAAGAAATTGAAGTAATCTCTTACCTTCTTAAGGTCCAATAGACCAATTGGTATTAGTGGACATTAATATTCATCATCATATATATCCAAAACTCTCTCTCTCTCTCTCTCTCTCTCTCTCTCTCTCTCTCTCTCTCTCTACACACACACACACACACACAGTAGTGGAGTTTTTTAATATTTACCCAAAATTCCAAGTGGTGTGTTACATGAGATATAATTCACCAATGCATCCAATTATATGGTGCACCACGATAGGGTAAAATAAACAAAAAACATATCTATGCACTACCAAACCCACCGGTGCATTTAACTTTCGGGCACACTGCGATAGGGTACAAAAAACAAAAAAACACCAAACTGATTTTTGTTATTACATTTACTTATGTGCTTCCAACCTTTCAAAATGGCATTAATGTTCACCCTCCTTCTATGGATACCCTATTTGTACTGCTCTACAATGTTGCTTCCTTAGTGCCACTACAGATTCCATACATTTTTCGATTTTGGAAAAAGTTAAAAATTTCATTTTTCCTTTACGAGCCAACCATGCCTCCCTGGGATAGAAGAGACCAAGTAAATTGTTTGTTACCTCCTTATTTTAATTTTCACCAGATTAAAATTTTAAATTGACCTTAAATTTAGCATTTTTTCAATTTAAAAGAAAAATTGTTCGATGTGCTTCACACATTAGGCTCACCCAAAACATGGTGCATACTTTCAATTTACATGAAGAACCATATTCGATGCATAAAATATTACCAAACAAACCACAAAAAATTAAGCAACGAGCACTGAAAAGCTGCATTTTTGTTCCTCTCTCTAAGAAGAGACGTTTTTTTCACATAATTAACCTACCAATGTTTTCTAATATCTTGAACGCACATGTTTCCCTTACCTAACATAATGGCCCATGATCGATGTGTTATTAAAAAGAACTCGTCTCTATATGAGGCACCGCAAAATTGGTGCTTTATATTGAATAACCTTGCCGGTGAACCACATAGCACCACACGTGTAAAACTTATCATACTCATGCATTTAGTGACTAACTTATCACGAATAGAAATAAAACCAATTGTGAATTCTTATCGGCATCATCAATATAGCTAAAAATATTGTCCTCAAGTTTAAAAGTGGATTGTAGGAACATTTGTATCAAGCATGAAAGTACATGGAGATCACTACATTTCATGCTTCCTACGACCAAGCACAACTAGATGAAAATACGACCAAGCACAACTAGATGAAAAGAAGTTTGTAGATCAACGAAGAATTCAACAACATGCATCCTCTTCTAGTGTTTACAGAGTTGCACCTTCAAAGCTTGCACCTCCTAATACAACAAGGTCATCATCTTTTTCATAATAATCTTCCTCTTCTTCATCTTCTTCTAATTTTTGTTAGTATTGCAAGAAACAAGGACATGACAAGTCTGAATGTTTCAAATTGAAGAAGAAAACTTTGATTGTAGAATCTCCTCATAAGGAAAATTATGATGATCCCATTGAGGTTTATGGTGAAGACATGATTTATGAATATCTAAAGGGACTCAATAAATCCACCTTGCTACAAAACTCCACTCCCTTGAAAGCTTGAGATAATTTATTCATCAGATGTGCACATCTCTCCCAATCTTTCTCCATTGCTTGTATCCTCAACAATGGCTCATGAAAGAGTTTGATTTTCAAACCCATCATTGATAAACTACACTTTCCAGCAGACCATCACCCTCATCCTTATGCACTTTCATTGAAGGATCATGGTTCATCTTCTAATATCACACACACATGCATTATCTCATTTTATTTTGGCCTAAATTCGTGGATAAAATCACTTGTGATGTGGTTGATATGGATCACTTTTGTATATTTCTTGGTTGACCTTATCATTATGATCGAAAGGCCCAATATGATGTATTAAACAACACTTACATATTTCATAAATAGAACACTAAGTGTCTTATCCATGATACACGTGAAATACCACATCAGGTTGATCTTATAGTGAAGGAACATTCTTTAACTTTTATAGAGAAACACTACCCCCAACATCATTGTGTTTTAGATTTGCAACTCCAGGTTCATTCAACATTTTTAGAGGACTATTGTACACCTCTTCAAAAAAAATTTCTTTCTCATCATCATTAGTTGCATGTAGACACCATCTTGGGAGGCAATCTACAAACTTTAGAGTTTCTCACCTGGTACAAAGTTCTCTCCTTTCTTAGAAGTTCATATTTGGTAGCCTATTTTCATTGGGTCACAACCTAGTTCAACATCATTCACCACTTGAATCTTCCCTTCAGGTTTTGAATGATTTTCATCATGATGTTTTGAATTATCTTCCACATCAATATTGTTGGATTTCTCAATTTTATATGCAACATCATTTTCTCTCTCTCATGAAATCATTGAAGACCAATGCTTCTATTGTTGGGAGGAATGAGAGAGATTATGGTTCTTAGTATATTCTTATTTCTTAGCATGTGTTCTTAGCATATCCCATTATCATTGTTGTAAGAGAGTATTAATGTGGTTTGGAGTGATGAAGCTTTCCTATTTTCATGAGTAGTTGAGATATTATCTCTAAATATCTCTCTTAAATTTTATTTAGTCATTAGTTTTTAGGATCTTGTTGAGATTTTCTCTCTATATTTGTTTAGTTGATTTTATTTGTGTAAAGCTATATAAACTTGGGTTTTCTTAATGAAAAATTCGTGAAAGATTTTTATTTCACACCTTATGTGTAGAACTTCGCTCATGAATAGGATTCCCCACATCACTTAGCCTGATTGTGTGTTCATGCCATCTAAAGGACTAGTAGCAAATTCAATTGTTAAGTTTGCTCCTAGTCACTCTAATGACCGAAGAACACTGAATCGGGTTCATATTTGAAAATATGGATTCAAACGAAATAGTGCTCATATTTTAACCATTTATAAAAGAAACATTTAATAAGTGAAAAAAATCTAATGGAGAAGGAATTTCTATTAACACTTTTACTTTTTTAATAATTTGACACTAATTTGCATAGGAAAAAAATTCGCAAGGAATTAAAAAAGGAAGTATAGGAATATATAGGTATTTAAGTACCAATTAATATTTTTACTAATATTTTTACATAGTTTATGAGAGTTTTTCAATTTTGTTTATATATATATATATAAAAAAAAGAGAAGTAAATAGTCAAAAAAATGTGTCATGAAAATATAATGAATTTAAAATTTTGGAGTATGGTTGTAATTTCTTTTATAGATATCATAATAGTTATACATGTAAATTTATCTTGTGAGGAATGTCAAATTATATTTATTACAATGCATTTTTCATATGACATTAAGTTATATCTTTTGTGGTATATATAATTTAAAAGTATTTCCTTTATCTAAGAAAGGAGAGGAAAAACATATTTACATGTAACATCTCGCTCTTGTGAGCACATGTTATCGACTTATTCTTTGAGGACACTTGTGTGCAAGTGATCCGGTTATATATTTCGTTTATGGATTTTTATGATGATGTTGATTGTTGAGATTTAATGTTAATTGATATATATGTATTGATACATTCTATTGACGAGTTTCCCCTGAGTGTGTAGGACACTTGACAGATTGTGGATGCCGATGGAAGCAATGGACCTCCTGGGACTCCCGATTGAGTCAAGGAGTGGATTGTATTGGTTTGAGTATTTCTTTCATGCATATGTAACATATGATAAATTTTATTATGATTTTGTATATAGATTATTGATAGCGGTTTGTAGATGGATGCAGGCTGACAAATGCTTGCTAATCTAACTCACATAAGGAGTAAAGGGGCCATGCACATAGACCGGTTATTAAGGGATAGGTGTGGCAGTGTCCCTGTCACAGCCTACTAGCACTCTCGTCGTGGCTCGAATTATATTTTAACGATTACCTAGTTCGAGAGGTCCTTGATGTCGTGACGACAGACTGAGACAATCGCTCATGAATATTCTAAGGGGTGCGCAATAAGGAATATTCCTTGTTCATTAGAATCCCTTAGTCTCTCACAAGGTCGCTTGAATGGAGTATTGACTCCAAGGGTTGGACAACTACCAAAACCAATAAAAGGCGAGTGGCACCCTTGGAGCACAGAGTGCGTCTTGAAGGGAGCGTCACGTAAATAAAACTTGAGTCAATGAATCTAAGTGGCCTAGAAAACCTTGAAAGAATAATTATAAACCAAAAAAAAAAACTTTAGGCCCTGTCAAATATGAATAATTGATGAGTAATTTATTAATTTTAAATCTCAATAAAAGTATAAACCTATTCAAAAGAAATTAAGCCAAAGTCTAAGTTTATGTAATGAGGTTAAACTAAATTATTAACTAAATTAAAACATAATGATGTAAAACAATTTAAGAATTAAGAAAAATAAAATAAATGTAAAGATTGGATTTAATACGCATGTGTGCAAGAAATACCAAATTGGACTTTAAGATAATAAAGGAATAAATCATGGGAGAAATTGTGTATGCATAGAATGGTATCTAGAGTCTAGCTACCACTAGTTTAACTAGAAGAAGACCCCTAGTTTAACTCAACTTATATTGAGTAAGGCGTCAGTCATTAAATGAGAATAAGGGGAACAAAGAGGCAACTAGGAGTGATTTAAGGAGCACATTTAGGAAAGGTGAGGGGAATTGAATTTTAATTAAAATATAATATGTATATACTTGCGCAACTTGGGGAGAGGGTGATAAGTGTAAGGGGGAAATAATTCTAATTTATTTAATTAAAAAGTGAATTAATTTTGCAAGTGGGGATGTGTCATTAAGGAAAATCCTATAAATAAAATGGCCTAGAGGAAAAATGGATCACACAGATTATTTCTAAAGTTATGATGACAAATTATTTTTGACTGGTTTTACTTCTGAGAGTTGGGATACACAACTTGAGAGAGAGTGGTGGATCTACCTTATGAGGCAAGCTTTGAGCTAGAGTATTTTTTATTTTATGTGTGTGTCCCCTTTGTGATTCGAGGGGCTAAGGGGGAATAAGAGTACCCCTAGCATTGGCTAGGAGGTACCGGTGAAGTCTCAACTATTAGCAAGCAGAAGAAGGAAGAAAACATCATTCGCTCAAGAACATCTTCGATTCTTCGTCGTCGGTTACAGTATTCTCATTGATATTGTATTTCTAATTGTATTAAGATTAATTGCACATAATGTTTTGGAAAACATCACCATAAAACTGTGATTTTAAATTCTACATTCAAGTGGGAAAGTTCCTTAATGTTATTGTGAATTCTAGAATGATTATTGCAGCTAATAGATTTATATAAGTGTAACTATGGCGAACTTACTGGTCACTGCCTTTGGAATTATTAGCAGATTTTTCATTTAAATTTTGAATTTGTTTCAACTATCATTTGAGAAAAATTCCTTGGTTCTCTTCTTAGGTTAGTTGGCTGCACAACACTCCTACTAAAAACAGGCCCAATGACCTACTAAATTTCCCTGAACATTATCACAATGTGGTCACTATTCCAAGTATCAATTTGTTGTCTGGTTCACAGATTATACATATTCAAAGAGTTGTGTTTAATTGTCTTGTGGAGTATCATTTTAATGCAGACCCCTGAACCCTCGGGTCGAGGTCCACATAGGATCAATCTAAATATGCCCCTGGGTCAAATTGACTCTTCAATTTCCCCTCGAGGAATATCTCATAACTTGATGGCATATCCACAAGTCCTTATGAATTGAGCTTGCATGAACAAACACCAGATGCCAACAAAAATCTCCTTGACCACAATAGCATCACGCCCTTCGCTAATTCAGGACTTCGGGTCTCGCAATTTCACAATCCCTATTGTCGAGTTTCTCGGCCCTCTACTACCAAAAACTGAAATGTCGATTCACCGAAATGTTTGGTTGCGTCCTCCTCCACAGTCATATCACGTTTCACGATTTTGGGAATCTTGGAGCAAGGAACCCCTGTCTCTTGTCTTCGAAAATACCGAAATGCTGAACCCTGATGCGTTCAGCAAAGACTGTCTCCCCTATGGGACTTTTCATCGATTCAAAGTTTTGGACTTCGTATCTTTGCGAATCCTGATGCAAGGCTTCCGTATCTCCAACCTATGAAACCCCAAAACAATCAATGAAGTCTTGAATCTGCCTGGAGAAAATTACGCCACCTGTCTTCTCCGTTGTCTTCTATCTGTAACACATATTCTTGCCACCTATCACTCCAAGCTTTTCGGTTTTTGGAACTCGAACGAGCCTCCAATTTCCATCCCTCTATCACCTCTAGACCCCGAACTCCAAAATGGCACTTTCCATAGGGTCAAAGACTAATAAGCCTCTATTCGATCCAATGCTTAACTTCTCCACAACTCTCCTGGATCCTATGGTCCTAACTATTTCATGAATCCTCCACAGAGAATTTCGACCGCTCGTTTCCTCCTTGACATCTCTTGCAAAATAAACCAAATGTTCTTTCACTGGAACTTAACCTCTGCGAGACATTTTCAATCTTTGTCTCCCTTTGGGTATTTCCAAAGTTGCTGACACTTTTGAGATTTCACTTACAAACTGAAGCCTCCAAAAGGGTTCCTTCTCGCACACCTTGCGGAAAACTGTCAAATACTCCTAGGTATTTGACCTTTCGTCTTTGTGTGCTTTCTGCAACAACAGTCCTTCAACTCTCTCCTTGGTTGATAATTTCTAGCTTCCAACCAACCTGCACACACCTTGCACAGCTTCTTTGCCTCACCTTCACTTCTGCTAGAATGAGAACAACGATATCCCTCCTGAGCTTCCAGAAGTAAAATCTGAAACCTTGTCAACGTGCTCCTTGCAGACTCTTCACTACACTCCTTGCAGGAACTTCTCTTACTCAGGAAGAGAAACAATTGAAACTCATTCTCTCTCTCTCTCTCTCTCAGACTTCAAACATTCAACATGAAATCATACATATAGATAGTATTAAAGAAAATGCATAATAGAGAGAATAAAACAACTGTAAGCATACCATTCACCATGTATAAACAGAAAAAATCTCAACACCGTGAGTCTAATTCAAAGCTCCATATAATAATTCAAATCTTATGTACATGGGTCTTTCTCCACAACTCTCTCTGCTACCACTCTATGCTAATGTTCTAATGAATGTCATAATATAAAGACGAGGGTGTCTATATTCATTTTCCCTCCTGCTCTTATAAATTGTCTAATCTCTAATTCAAACCTACCTACTTTCATTAACTATGCATAAATGCCTCTACATTCTATAGATTAGATGAAATCACTCATGATCTATTTACAATATGCAAGTATGCTTCCCTTTAACCATTACATTAATGCTTCAAAAACATTTCAAAAACATACACTGGTGGTCTTCCAGTTGTCTTCCGCCTTCACGCTTGTTTGGCTGCTGACAATGCTCCTACATCATACTCTCTCGCTTGAAAATTTTCATGAACTCCTATTCATGAGCTCTTGCATGGTCTGTCCATGCTTATGAATTTCTTCTTCATCTTCCCAACTAGAATCTTCAACTAGATGTCCTTTCCACTTGACCAAGTATTAAAAATACTCTTTTCTCCTGGTCTTCCTACTGACTCTCTTGTCAATTATACTTTCTATCTATGGCTTTTCAGCTACAGGCATTTGTTTGGTCCAATGAACCTCTGTCTGTTCATCATCTACTCCTACTTTGTAAGGGTACAAATCCACAACATTGAATATCGGTGAAATTTCGATCCCATCGGGTATTTCAATCTCATATGCGTTTGCCCCAAATTTCTTCATGACCTTGCATGGTCCAATCTTTTTCATTTTCAGTTTCTTATATGTTCCCCTTGGAAACCTTTCTTTCCTTAGATGTGAAAGAATCATATCACCGACTTCAAATTGAAGTTCTCGCCTGTGTTGATCTGCTCTATGCTTGTATTCTTGATTTGAACTCTGCAATTGCTTCCTGATTTGGCTGTGAATCTCCTTCATTGCTTCTGCAAAGTCCTCTGCACTAGCACTTCTGAATTCATTTCGTTCTGAATCTTTCAATTTAGAAACTCCCCATGGTTGCATTCCATATACAATATGGAATGGACTCTGCCTCGTGCTTCTGCTAAATGAATCATTGTAAGCAAATTCTGCCTGTGGAAAAATATGATCCCACTGACTGTGGTGTTTAGTCACTAGGCTCCTCAACAAATCTCCAAAGCTTTTGTTCACAACTTTTGTCTACCCATCCGTCTGAGGATGATAAGATAAGCTAAAAGACAAACTTGTCCCCAGCTTCTTCCATAAATTCCTCTAGAAATGTCCTACGAACTTGGTATCCCGATCTGAAACAATACTCCTTGGCAAACCGTGAAGTTTGACGACTTCTTTAAAAAACAGGTTCACAATATGAGTTGCGTTGCTGGTTTTCTGGCATGGTATGAAATGTGCCATCTTGGAAAATCTATCGACTACCACAAAGATTGAATCATAGCCTCTTTGCGTTCTTGGCAGTCCCAATATGAAATCCATGCTCACTGCATCCCATGACCTTTCTGGTATGGGTAATGGCTAATATAACCCTGTGTTCTGCCTTTTCCCTTTTGTGTGTTGAAAAATTTTGCACCTGTCACAAATTTCTTAACATTTGTCCTCATCCCTGGCCAAAAATATGATCCATTCAATTTTGAGAACGTCTTATCATGACCGAAGTGTCCAACCAATCCTCCACTGTGTTTTTCCTTCAGCAGATTCGCCTTCATGGAGCATTTTGGAATACATAGTTTATTTCCCCTAAATAATAATCCATCCTGGATCATATATTCAGTCCATTGGTTTCTGTCCCTGAGAATTGGATTCTCAGACACCTCATACGCTTCCTTAAAATATGGGTCATCCTTGTACATTTCTTTGAGGTTATCAAAACCCAAAGTTTTGACTCTGAATTCCTGCATAAGCAAACATTTCTTGCTCAAAGCATCAACAACTTTGTTAGCAGTTCCAGAAATATGTTTAATTACAAAAGTAAAATTATGCATGTATTCAACCCATTTAGCATGTTTTTGGTTCAACTTGTCCTATTGAGTCACGAATTGCAAAGCTTGATTATTTCTATACAAAACAAACTCCTTAGGAACCAAATAGTGTCTCCATTTCTTCAGTGCTTATATGATCGCATAGAATTCCTTGTCATATGTTGAGTATTTGACCTTCGCTTCATTCAGTTTCTCACTAAAATATGCAATCGGTCTGTCATATTGGCTCAAGACCACTCCAATTGTAAATCCACTCACGTCACTCTTGACTTGGAATGTCTTGCTAAAATCCGGCAAAACCAGAATTGGCTGCTCTATGATCTTCTTCGGCAGAAAGAAATTTTTCTCTGCTTCCTCTGTCCAATGAAAATATGTATGCATCTTCTTCACCATATCCATCATTGGTGTGCTAATTCCACTGAAATTTTGGATGAATTTCCTGTAGAAACTAGCTAAACCATGGAAGCTTCGAACTTCAAACACACCTTTTGGCGATGGCCAATTCTTAATCGCTTCTACCTTATCCGGATCCATTTTTAACTCATTTACAGAGATAACAAAACCCAATTAAATGAGTTATGTCCTCATAAATGACGAATTCTTCATATTAATTAGTAATTTCTCTTGTTGTAATCTCCTCATCACTACAGCTAAATCCTTCAAGTGTCCTGCTTTTGTTTTTCTGAAAATCAGTATATCATCAAGATATACGATGACGAATTTCCCAATACAATCCTTCGGGACTTCGTTCATCAATATCATGAAAGTACTGGGTGCATTCCTTAAGACAAATGGCACAACAATCCATTCATACAGCCCCTCATTCATCTTGAATGTTGTCTTCCATTCGTCACCTTCTCTCATTCGAATCTGATGATACCCGCTTTTCAAATCAATCTTTGAAAAGAATCTTGCTCCACTCAAGCAATCCATCAAGTCATCCATCCTTGGAAATGGAAATCTATATATTATGGTAATCTTATTGATTTCCCTTGAGTCGGTACACATTCTCCAGCCTCCATCTTTCTTTGGGCTGAGCACTCTTGGAACAACACATGGACTCAAGCTCTCTCTAACCAATCCTTTGTCCATTAAATCCTGGACCTACCTCTTGACTTCTTCATTCTCCTATGGCATCAACATGTATGTGGATTTGTTTAGTAAACTGGCTCCAGGTATAAGATCGATTTGATGGCTTATACTCCTAGTCGGTGGCAATGAACAAGGTAGTTCGTCCACTACTATATCAACAAATTCTTCCAGCAACTTCTGGATTTCTTCTGGTAAATCATCTACTCTTGTACTGGTCAAAACAATTTTTGGCTTCCTGACCACAATAAATTGTGTGTCTTCCTTCTTCTTAACCTCCTTAAGAATTTCCTTCCCACTCATGAGAAGTACAATGTTGCTTACCTCTAGTTTCACATCTTTGTCCTTAATCAGTAGCAACATGTGCATCCTCCCATTCTTCTCCAGGGTGTATGTGTTCTTTCTCCCATCATGAATCACATCTTTGTCATATTGCCATAGTCTACCCAACAATAGATGACAAACATCCATGGGAATGACATCACATAATATTTCATCCTTATATCCTCCTATTTCAAATTCAACTAAACATTGTTTAGTGACATTTACCTGATGTCCTTTTTGTAGCCATGAAACTCTGTATGGGCTTGGATGTTCAACAGTCTCCAGCTCCATCTTTTCTACCATCTCAATAGAAATGATATTGTCTGTGCTACCACTGTGCACAATGACTTTGCATACTCTATCTTTGGTCTTGCAAGTAGTCCAAAATAGTCTGTTCCTTTGGGATGAGTTCTCTACCTCCTTCTCTGGTGTTAAGAGAACTTTCCTCATCATTAAGGATCTTCTTCCCTCATCATCTTCTACCTCAACATTTCTTCCTTGAGATTTGCAAATGTGAGTTTCACCACCTTCTTTCTTCTTTTCTAGACACTCATAGGATTTATGTTCATTCTTCCCGTAGACAAAACATTTCACTTCACCTCCTCGACCTCTTCCTCTTCCTCTAGCTTGAGGAAAAGTATTTCTATCAACATACTTCCCTCTTTGTGAGCTTCCTCCTCTCTCAGTTTGAATTTGAGGTTTCTTTCCCTCCTCTTTAGGCTTCTGAGTCCTATATTGGACAATTGTTTTTCCTCTGGCTTGCTTCTACCTCGGCCTCTTTGACCTTTCTTTCGACTTAGCTTCTCTTCATCTTTTAGATCCATCTAATAAGCATACTCCACATTTTGAATGATCATCATGCTCATATCATCTTGAATGTCATATCACATACCATTCATGTATCTGGCAACCTTTTCATCATCGCTTTCCTGATGACCTACTCTGATGTTTATCCTATAGAATTCCTCAGTGTATTCTTTCACTGACATCTCCTTCTGTCTCAAATTCTGCATCCTCTGAAACAGAGTGATTTGATAATCCTTGGGTATGAGTTTTTCCTTCATCTTTGCAACCATTCTATCCCAACTCTTGATTTTCTGCTTGCCCTTGCAGTGTCTGTCAGCTTGCAGTTCATCCCACCATAGTGTTGCATGTCCTTTAAGTCTAGTGACAACATATTTGACTTTCTTGTCTTCCTCGACATCCTCACAGTCAAAATATTTATCTAGAGCTCTAATCTAGTCTAGAATCTCTTCAACATCTAAGTTTCCCTCATACATGGGAATGTTCATTTTTGCTCTGGCACCTATCCTCGCAACATCCTTGAATAGGCATTCATCCGCAGGATCTTTGACTGCCACTTCTTCTCCTTTGTGTCCAGCTTCATTTTCACTTTCATCTTCACTGATATCTCCATTGTTAACTGTGCACCTATGTGTTGTCTCCATGGCATCAACCCTGGCACGTAGCTCGCACATTTCCCTCTCCACTACTGGATCAGATATTGACATTGGCCCATCTCTTCTCCTCTGCAGCATGGCTGAGAAATTTCTCCTCTTTTCTATACTATATAAAGAAAAGAACTTTTTATGTGCTCTGATACCACTTAATGCAGACCCTTGAACCCTCGGGTCGAGGTCCACGTAGGATCGATCTAAATCTTCCCTTGGGTCAAATTGACTCTTCGATTTCCCCTCGAGGAATATCTCATACCTTGCGGCGTATCCACAGTGTTAGAAAAATAGTACCGTGGAGAAATAAAATAAAACAAATGCGGAAACAAAACACAGAAGATATGCAATACAAGAGAGACATAGACTTACGTGGTTCACCCAGTGTGGGCTACGTCCACCAGAGAAATTTCCAGGTCTTTTCTTTATTATTATCCATCAAAATGAAGGGATACAACCTATAGAAAAACCTATTGTAACTTCCTCTTCTTTCCCTCACAGTCTCCTCTCTCATAATACAATACTCACCAACAACATAGCCGCAATGCATTTCCCTCATAAAAGAGGGTTTCCTTATAGGGAAAAAAACCCTAACATAATCTCTATCGTTAGATCTGTAACCTTATAATGAACGGTCCAGATTTACAATGAAATTACAATATACTTTTACAAGACAATTTTTTCTTCGGGGGCTTCGCCCCCAAACCCCCGTTGGGGGCCCACTTGCCCCCAGACCCCCCAACCGGGGGGGGTAGCCTCCCCGGACCTCGTAGAGGGGGTACCCCCCCTATACACTCCATCGCATGGAAGAGTGTACATACTTATGGGGTGTAAATACTTCATGGGGTATAAACACGGTTGAAAGTAAAAGACCTCTAAATCAGGAAGATAATCAGGCTCCACAACCAACAATCTCCCACTTGGAGACTAATCTCAACAACTCCACCACTGCTATATATGCTGGACTCTGAACCTTCTTGGACCTGGAAAATTTCTCATCTTCATATTCATTCTTGAAGACCAACTGAAACTGAGCAAGAACTCAGTTTCTCCTTGGTTACTCCCTTTGTTAACATATCTGTAGGATTCTGGCTAGTGTGTATCTTTTCAAGCTTCAATTGTCCATCTTCCAAGGTGGATCGTATGAAGTGGTACCTCAACTGTATATGCTTAGTCTTGGAATGGAAGGTTGATTTCTTTGCAAGGTGAATGGCACTCTGGCTGTCACAGTACAACCTGTTGTTCTCCTTCTTCTTTCCCAATTCCTCCATAAACCTTTGTAACCAAATCATCTCTTTACTAGCCTCTGTAGTAGAAACATACTTTTCCTCTGTTGTTGAAAGTGAAACAACCTTTTTCAGTTTCGAAATACAACTTACTGTTGTTCCACCTATAGTAAAAACATACCCTGTGGTGCTCCTCCTGTTGTCTTTATCACCTTCCATATCTGACTCAACATATCCCTGTAGAAAAGTGTCTGAACCTCCAAAACATAATGCATGTGTAGTAGTACCTCTCAAATACCTGAGAATCCACTTTACTACCTCCCAATGTTCTTTACTTGGATTGTTCATATACCTTCTCACAACTCCCACTGCATGTGCAATATCTGGTCTTGTGCAAACCATTGCATACATCAAGCTACCAACTATTGATGAATATGGGACCCTGGACATGCATTCTATCTCCTCCTGTGTCTTGGGACATATTTCCTTAGTTAATTTGAAATGGATGGCCAAAGGTGTACTAACTGGTTTTGCATTCTGCATTCTAAACCTCTCCAACACCTTCTCTATGTACTCACCCTGAGACAATGTTAGTTTGCGATTTTTTCTGTCTCTTCTTATTCTCATACCAAGGATTTTCTTTGCAGCACCCAAATCCTTCATCGCAAATGAATTAGCTAATTTCTTCTTGAGCACATTTATATCCTGCATATTAGACCCCGCAACAAGCATGTCATCTACATACAATAGCAATATAATATAGCTTCCATTTTCTAGCCTTTTAAAATAAACACAGTGATCATAATGACATCTATTATAACCCTGTTCTGTCATAAACCTGTCAAACTTCAGATACCACTTCCTTGGAGCTTGCTTTAGACCATATAAGCTCTTCTTCAACCTGCATACCAAATTCTCCTTCCCTTTGACCTCATACCCCTGTGGTTGTTGCATATAAATCTCTTCCTCCAAATCCCCATGGAGAAAAGTTGTTTTTACATCTAACTATTCAAGATGA
>ML782897.1:653575-671070 GCA_009831015.1 Picea engelmannii | reverse complement strand
CACCTCCATTATCTGATCTGAGACACTTCAAACTTTTTCCTGTCTCATTCTCAACTAAAGCTTTCCATTTCTTAAAAGTATCAAAAACATCAGATTTTTGTCGAATGCAATAAACCCAAGTTTTTCTAATTGCATCATCAATACAAGTAACATAATAATGAGAGCCACCAAGAGATTATACCTGAGTTGGTCCCCATACATCTGTATGCACAAGCTCTAACCTTTCATTCTTATTTTCTTTTCCGACTCTGAGAAATCTGACTCTCTTTTGTTTTCCATAAACACAATGCTCACAGAAGTCCAAATCAATTTGTTTAAGATCCGGCAACAAATTTCTTTTGTGAAGTATCTGCATACCCTTCTCACTCATGTGTCCCAGCCTATGGTGCCACAGTGTTGTATCCACTCCTGTAGAAGCTAAAGATATAGAAGAGTCAGTATTACCAGTACATAAATACAATGTACCTACCTTGTCTCCTTTCGCTATCACCAATGATTCTTTGATGACCTTCCATGTCTTACCTGTAAATATGGATATACAACCTTCACTTGCCAACAGCCCTGTTGAAATTATATTTTTCCTTAAATCTAGAATATGTCTTACCTCTTTCAAAAACCATTGGTTTCCATTGCATTGCTTTATTTTTACCCTTCCCATTCACACAATTTTGCATGGTGCATCATCACCCAAATGAACCTGTCCAAAATCACCTTGAACATAATATAGAAAATGTTTCCTATGGGGTGTGGCATGAAATGAAGCCCCTGAATCTACTACCCAAGACTTGAAAATATTATCTACAGAAAGAATCAAAGCATCTTGTAACACATCACCTGTTACATTTACTTCCTGATTTCTCTCCTGTTGTCCATCTCTTTGTTTCTTTGGAGCTTTGCAGTCTTTCTTCAGATGTCCTTTCTTCCCACAATTCCAGCACTCTATCTTTCCAAGTATGGATTTCGATCTACCCTTCGTAGAATTCCCATGGTTCCCTGAGCCCTTTCCTCTATCCTTTTGTCTTCCCCTATTCTCCATGTTCAACGCATTACCTAATGTCTCACCTATTTTTTTCCATCGCATTTCCTCACTAAGGATAACACCAACAAGATCATCAAATTTTAAAGTATTTGAACCAGAGACAGAGTTACTTACAGCCATGACCAAGCCATTACAGCTTTCTGGAAATGAGCACAATATTAGAAGAGCCCTAACCTCATCATCAAAGTCCACTTTTACATAAATTAGTTAATTAGTAACCGTATTAAATTCATTTAAATGATCTGCAATAGACCCACCTTCCGACATCTTCATATTAAATAATATCTTCATTAGAAATAACTTATTGGACGCCGAGGGTTTTTCATACAATTTGGCCAATGTGTCCATCAAACCCTTCTTTGTCTTTTCTTTCGAGATATTGAAAGCCATTGACGCTGCCAGGATCATTTGTATCATTCCTAGAGCCTTTCTGTCAAGAATATCCCATTATTTGTCCTTCATGGTCGTCGTCTTCTTTGCTACTCCGCTCAATGGTAGGAATAGATCCTTCCGATATACATAATCTTCCATTTGCATCTTCCATAACTAGTAGGTTTGGCCGTTAAATTTCTTGACCCTAAACTTTCCATCTTCCGACATTGCTCCCACTCAAACCAGGAACCCTCTTTTCCTACGAGTTACCTTACGCTCTGATACCAGTTGTTAGAAAAACAGGACCGCAGAGCGATAAAATAAAATAAATGCGGAAACAAAACACAAAAGATACACAATACAAGAGAGACACAGATTTACGTGGTTCACCTAGTGTGGGCTATGTCCACCAGAGAAACTGCCAGGTCCTTTCTTTATTATTATCCAGCAAAATGAAGGGATACAACCTACAACAAAACCTGTTGTAACTTCCTCTTCTTTCTCTCATAGTCTCCTCTTTTAGAATACAATACTCACCAACAACATAGACGCAATACATTTCCCTCATAAAAGAGGGTTGCCTTCTAGGGAAAAAAACCCTAACATAATCTCTATCGTTAGATCTATGACCTTATAATGAATGGTCCATATTTACAATGAAATTACAATATACTTTTACAAGGCAATTTTTGCTTCGGGGGCTTCACCCACGAACCCCCATTGGGGGCCCGCTTGCCCCCAGACCCCCTAGCTGGGGGGGATAGCCCCCCCGGACCCTGCAGAGGGGGTACCCCCCCTCTTCACTCCCCCACGTGGAATAGTGTACATACTTATGGGGTGTAAATACTTCATGTGGTATAAACATGGCTGAAAGTAAAAGACCTCTAAATCAGGAAGATAATCAGGCCACACAACCAACACACAGGTCCTTATGAATTGAGCTTGTGTGAACAAACACCACGCACCAACCCAAATCTCCTTGACCAAAATAGCGTCGCGCCCTTCGCTAATTTGAGACTTTCGGTCTCACAATTTCATGATCCTTATTGTCGATTTTCTCGGCCCTCTACTACCGAAACTCGAAATGTCGATTCACCAAAATGTTTGGCCGCATCCTCCTCCATAGTTGTATCGTGTTTCACAATTTAGGGAATCTCGGAACAAGGAACCCCTGTCTCTTGTCTTTGAAAATACCAAAATGTTGAACCCCAATGTGTTCAGCAAAGACTGACTCCCCTATGGGACTTTTCTCCGATTCAGAATTTCAGACTTCGTGTCTTCGCAAATCCTGACGGAAGGCTTCCAACTCTCCAACCTATGAAATCGTAAAATAGTCAAAAAAGTATTGACTTCGCCTGGCGACAAGTATGCCATTTTTCTTCTCCAGTGTCCTCTATCTCTGACACATATTTTTTCCACCTATCACTCTAATCTTTCTGGCTTTTGGGACTTGAACGAACCTCTGATTTTCGTCCCTCTATCACTTCTAGGCCCCAAATTCTGAAATGGCACTTTCCATAGGGTTAAATACTAATAAGACTTCGTTTGATCCAATTATTAACTTATCCACAACTCTTCTGGATCCTACAATCCTCGCTATTTCGTGAATCCTCCACAGAGAATTTCGACCGCCCATTTCCTCCTTGACAACTCTTGCAAAATAAACCAAATTTTCTTTCACTAGAACTTAACCTCTGTGAGATGTTTTCAATCTTCATCTCCCTTTGGGTATTTCTAAAGGTGTTGACCCTCCTAAGCTTTCACTTACAAACTCAAGCCTCCAAAAGGGTTCCTACTCGCACACCTTGTGGAAAACTGTCAAATGATCCTGGGTATTTGACCTTTCGACTCTGTGCGCTTTCTGCAACAACAATCCTTCAACTCTCCCCTTGGTTGATAAGTTCTAGCTTCCAACCAGCTTTCGCACACCTTGCACCACTTCTGTGCCTCACCTGCACTTCTGCTGGAATGAGAACAACTGTATCCCACCTGAACTTCCAGAGGTAAACTATGAAACCTTGTCAAAGAACTCCTTGTGGACGCTTCACTGCACTCCTTGCAGGAACTTCTCTTACTTAGGAAGAGTAACAATTGAAACTCATTCTCTCTCTCTCTCTCTCAAACTTCAAACATTCAACATGAAATCATACATACACACAGTATTAAAGAAAATGCATAACAGAGAGAATAAAACAATTGTAAGCATACCATTCACCATGTATAAACAGAAAACATCATAACACCATGAGTCTGATTCAAAGCTCCATATATTAATTCAAAGCTTCTATACATGGGTATTTCTCCACAACTCTCTCTGCTACCACTCTATGCTAATGTTCTAATGAATGTCATAATACAAAGATGAGGGTGTCTATATCCGTTTTCCCTCCTGCTCTTCTAAACTGTCTAATATCTAATTCAAACCTACCTACTTTCATTAACTATGCATAATTGCCTCTACATTCTACAAATGAGAGTGAATCACTCATGATCTGTTTACAATATGCAAGTATGCTTCCCTTTAACCATTACATTAATGCTTCAAAAACATTTCAAAAACGTGTGTTGGTGGTCTTCCAGCTGTCTTCCGCCTTCACGCTCATTTGGATGCTGATGATGCTCCTCCATCACGTTTCCTGGCCATTTACTTGATTGGTTTACAATAATACAACCCCCCCCTTTTTTTGTCCCAGTCAACCTTCAAGAACTCTTGTGAGCTTTCCTATTTGTTGCTTTCTCTGGGGTGGATCTGTTACAGTTAGGGTTTAGACAGTGGTCTTAAATGCTCGTAGTATACAAACGAGTTTTCAATGTCTAACTAAAGTGTATGTATGATTAGTGTGTGACCTTAAATTTAAGATTTGTTATATACTGATCGTATGAAGTTATTAGATCATTGATCCATTATTTCCAAGTGATATAAATTCTTTGTGTATTGGATTTTTTTTGCAACATTAAGAAATTTGATGTTGAGGAAATATACACATTGTTAATGGCATATTACCTTTTATGAAGTTATTAAATCATTGATCCATTATTTCCAAGTGATATAAATTATCTGTATAATGGAAACTTGTTGCAACATTAAGACATTTGATGTCAAGGAAATATACACATTGTTAATGGCATATTGTGATAACATCTTGTGATTTTTGCTACAATAATTATCCATTTTCCTTGAAAACCTATACTGTGCTAGGTTCCTTCTTCTTGAAATTAATTACTACAATAGTTAATTATGCTCTAGTGTGCCTGTAAACATTGCAATTTTTTTTCATAAGCAATATCTTTAAAATCTAAATTTGAATTCCAATTGAAGTAGTATATATATATGCAATACCTTTAAAATATAAATTGCAATTGCAAATGCAGTAGTGGATATAAGTATATATATGAGAGAGAGATTGTCTATCAAGTTCGAATCTAATTTTTTTTTGTTTAAATGTTGATTCTCTCACACACTCTACTTATATCTGAAGTTCCAATTGCATCTAAAAAATGGTCAATTACTGATTATACTGTATGGATTTGGTGACATAAATGTGTCCTAAGCCCACCGATTTATTGTAACATTTGCTCCATCGGTAGCATATTGGCCTAATTTTGAAATATGAACATATATTACTTTGCACACAGAATTTCCCCAAAAATGATCCACTTTTTGGCTAGGTTGGGTAAGAGTGAGATACAATTTATGCATATATGTGATGATGCTTAAAGTCTGAGTCTAAATTGTACATTGGAAACTTAGTACAACAAGGCTATACAATTGCACGGGTTATGTATATTGGTATATAGTTGTGGAATCAATCTTAAATTTATTGATGTCATTGCAAAAGGTTTATACTCCATGAGCATATCTTGTTATTAATACATACACCATTGTATATTTACCACCTTGTCATCATTGGTTATGCATAACGAATTCACATAGTTAAATTCAGGGTGATTTGTTAACATGTGTAAGGGGTTGAATGTCACAAACGAACAATGAAATAAATGTCAAACCTTAAGGATAATGTAACCCTAAGATCAGTTTAGCATTACAATATGGTATCTACTTTACATATGTGGTTATACTGCTGATATCTTACCTTGATCATTCTGCTGTAAAAAATAATATGACTGGGAATATGAAAACAATTCCATGTTTCATTGGTGCTTCACATGAAAAATACACATTTTATGTTTTCATTTAACAGTTAGTGATCATCCATTTTCATGAAGGGAACACAATAAGTATAATTATTTGAGTTTACAATGCTTGTCCTTGATGGATATATATATGCATTATAGATACATGATAAGTGGGTGAGATTCACAATGTCCTCGTTGTTGTGAAATCAATTGAATTGAATATTTCACTTGTCATTATAACTTGAGTATGATACTTTCATGCTATTGGATGTTCCTTGCATGTATTATTTGGTCTTTCTCTTCTTTATCTCACTTTGAAGCCAAGCCAATAATTTTGATAAGTGAAACCAAAGTCAACCAAGTCCTTGTTCATACATGTCATACTTGCATCTATAAAATTTAGTTGGATGTGTATAAAATCCCTCTTTTAAGTCAGATGTCTTAGCTTAGAAAAATAGATACAAGCCACTAAAATGACAATGGACTACTTGTTTTTCCTATGCCCCAAACTTCCCTTATGGGTGGGACTTTTTCTAAACATGAGTTTGACTTTCCCTACAACAAAACAATAAAAATATGTCATTTTAAAAATAATGATCTCTAATGTAGTAGAACATCTTGTTGCACCATAAATAATTGATGATTAGATGAATATTGATGATCTAGTTTAGATTGTGGTTTATGTTGGGTCATGGGATTTAGATACCTCCTTGTTCCTCACAACAATCACCAACCCTGAGACCTTAAGTGGTCAAAATCAATCGGATGAATCTTGGGCTTCAGCGTTGATTATGTGTCTTGGAGGTCCTAACCATTCATGATAGGTTGGGTGGGTAGTTATTTTAATGTTCAGTGGCATGGTTAATCAATTATTAGTGTTTTTCTTCAGTTGATCATGATGTGTAGATTCGTGTCATTATTTATTACAATGATGTGTTGATTATGTGCCGCTATTAATTATGTTGATGCCTTGATTATGTGTTGTTAATAGTTATGATGATGTATCGCTTGCAATGCTATTAATTATGTTGTGATGATTTTAATTTCCTAATACAAAAAAAAGAGTATTTACCCTTTGTACATCGCTATATTTTGTCGTAATGGAGGGGGAACAACATATGGTATCAGAGAGGGTTCAACCCTATCACTTGGGATCATTATGCCTTCCACTATATTAAACACTTGATTAATAACTTATCGCTAATTAAAAATTAAAATTATCCATGTAGGTAATCATGGTTAGAGGACGTCGTGGAGTTAGATGACGTGGTGTTAGGGGAAGAGGTGGGATGCCAACAGTAGCATCCATTTCAAAGGGGTCTAACCCCTAAGGTGAAGAAAAATTCAATGGAAAAGAGTTGGTTGTTGTGGGGGATGTGGTTGTTTTGATGAGGTCCTTTTAGAGGATGTTAGAGGCCCTGATTAATCGACTAGGTAGAGATGAGGCCAGAGCGTCTATACCCAATGAGGGTTCATAGTGCGCTCCAGCTGGCAATGGTAGCATGCATAGAGAACTCGAGAAGGTGAAGTTTCATGATTTCATGGGTGACATGGATGGCTCAGTCGCCGAGGCATGGTTGGAGAACATGGTGATGTTATTTTCACTTAGTGAATACACCTCCAACATGAAGGTATGCATAGAGGTCTTTCAGCTGAAGGGGAGTGATCTTCTATGGTGGAAGACACTCCTACCTCAACTAAACATAGTCGTGGAAAAAGTGTCATGGGAACTGTTCGAGGAGCAGTTCTGGGAGAGGTATTTGTAAGAGGAATTCATTGAGTGCCACCTCAATGAGTTCAACACCTTACGAAAGGTTGGTCGTACGGTGTCGGAGTATGAGGCTTGATTCATGGAGCTACTCAGGCATTCTCCACATCTGAAAATAGAGAAGCTAAAGGTCAACAAGTTTGTGTTCAACCTTAACTTCAACATTCGTGTGAGGGTGAGGATCCTAATGCCTTAAACATTGCACGAGGTAGTTTAGAAGTCCCTCATAGATGAGGAAGAGATGACCAGCGAGGGACAGGGTAGGACTCCTACAAGACCAACTAGACATACGACATCAGGTGCACAACAAAATTAGACACCAGCCATACAGACATCAGGGTATCGAGATAAGTTGAGAGGATCCACGTTCACGACACCTCGACAAATGAATCCTCAGTAGATAACTCCCTACATAGGACCAACACACCAACAATAACGTCGCCCACAACAACATCAGTTTAGGCCTATTCAATAGAACAAATCAGGATCTCAGGCTAGTAGTCCAACAACTTCTACTTCAGGGACCAGGAGTACTAGACCGAAGATCATATGTTGGACACGTGGAGAGCCACATTACCAGTGAGACTGTCGGGTTGAGAATTTTGGAGCATGTAGATCAATAGGACACACTACAGTTGTCGATTTGGGCAAAGCCCACAAGATTCATGTGACAATGAATAACCACCAAGCTGAGCACCTATGCATTGTGCTCGAAATGTCAAGTACCATCGTCGACCAAAATTTTAGTATTTTGATATATCCAGGTGCTACGAAAAGATTTATTTCTAGTGCAACACTAAAGAGAATTAAGGTAAAGGAAGTCGAGCAGGAAGAGTTTAGATACGTAGAAATGGCTTCGATTGCCAAACAAAAGGTTGGAGGAAGGGTTGCAGATTGTAGCATTAACTTGGCATATTTTGTAACGAAGGCGAACCTATATTTCATAATCTTAGGATCTTATGACATAGTGATCGGTATGGATGGGTTGGAATCGCATGACATGATACTCAACTGTAAGACAAAATGGTTAAGTTTGATCGATGATGTGGGACATAGAAGAGAGGTTGTAGGAAGAAACCAGGGAGTGCCCTTGAGTTTCATTTCTTCCCTGCAACTATAGAAGAGCATGCACAAGAGATGTAATTTATATGAAATATTGGTGCTAAACAAAAAGGGCAAGGCAGAAGGATTAAAATACATTCTTGTAGTACGAGATTTTGCATATGTTTTCCCATAAGAGTTACCAGGTTTTCTTCCCGAAAGAGAGTTGTATTTTACAATCGACTTGAAACTTGGAACTGAACCGATAGCAAGAACTCCTTATCGAATGTCAACGCCTAAGTTACAGGAGTTGAAAATGAAATTTATGAAGTTTTTGGAGTTGGAAGTTATAAGTCCAAGTGTGTCACCTTGGGGTGTGCCTGTTATTTTCATAAGAAATAAGGATGGGTCGTGGAGAATTTGTATTGACTACCATCAATTAAACAAGGCAACGATCAAGAACCAATATCCGTTGTGAAGAATAAATGATTTTTTTGATCAAATGAAGGGTGTGACGGTGTTTTCCAAGATCGAATTAAGATCATGATATCACCAACTACGAATTAAAGAGGAGGATATTCCTAAGAATGTATTCAAGACAAGGTTCAGAAACTATGAGTTTACCATTTTACCATTTGGACTGACAAATGCCCCAGGGGTATTCATTAGTTTGATGAATGGGGTGTTTCGCGAATACTTGGACAAGTTTATTCAAGTATTCATTGATGAAATACTGATATATTCTCAGACTAAAGAAGAACATGATGAAAATTTAAGATTAGTACTACAATATTTATGAGAAAACAAATTATACGGGAAACTATCGAAATGTTATTTTTACAAATCAAATATTCATTACTTAGGGAACGTTATATCCGATGAAGGTATCATTGTGGATCTAGTGAAAGTAGAAGATATTATGGAATGGAATGCATCGTCAAACGTACAATAAGTATGCAACTTTATGGTTTTAATGAGATATTACTGATGGTTTTTCAAAGGTATTTCAAAGATAGCAAATCCGATCACGAAACTGTAGAAGAAAAACAAGAATTTTTTATTAATAGAGAAATACACGGAAGCATGTCAAAGTTTGAAGGAGTTGTTGACGACAACGCCAATACTAAAATTCCTCAACATGGACAAGGAATTCTTGGTATGCACAGATGCATCCAAGCAAGGTTTAGGTAGATTATTGATGCAAGATGGTCGAGTGATCGCTTACATCTCAAGGAAATTAAGAAAGGATGAGGAGAACTACACAACACATGATTTGGAGTTATTGGAAATTGTATATGCCTTGAGAGTATAGAGACACTATCTGATTGGACGAAAATTTGAATTAAAGACAAATCATTGTGGATTGTAGCACATATTTACATAGAGTGACCTGAACACATGACAAAGGTGTTTCTCAGAACTAATTAAAGAATACGAATTCGATATTTCTTACATAAAAGGTACGGTAAACAAAGTGTAAAATGCATTGAGTCAGAGACCACACGTATTCTTGGTGATACCTCTTTGGATGAATATTCAAGAAAACATTATATCTAAACATATCAACGATGATTGGTACAAAGAGGGTAAAGAAAAATTGGACAAGATTCCATGAGGGTACCAAGGTTTGAAAGTTATGCATTGGAAAATGATGGATTGATGAGGTATAACAATAGGATTTATGTACCGCCTAACGACGAATTAAGAAGCATGATCTCAAGTGAAGTGCATCACGCAGTGTACATGGCTTATCAAGGAGTCACGAAGATGATGGCAGACCTTAATCCTTTATTCTTCTAGAAATGAATGAAAGCAGAAATAGTTAGTTACGTGGTGCGATGTATAGAATGTTAGCAAGTGAAAGATGAACATAGACATCTGGTAGGATTATTACAACCACATGCTATCTCGGAATCGAAATGAGAGGTCATTTTGATGGACTTTATAGTTGTATTTACACTGACGAAAAGGAGATACGATTTAATTTCCGTGGTAGTTGACACTATGATGAAGAGTGCACACTTTATTCCCGTACCTATGACGTATCGTGCGCTAGACATAGCTAGATTTTTTGTTAGCGAAATTGTGAGATTACATGGCATACCAAGAAGGATCATATCGATCGAGGATCGATGTTTACAGGACAATTTTGGACCACTATCCAAGAGGCTTTGGGAATGCAAATAAACTTTAGTACAACATATCACCTTGAGACAGACAGGCATACATAAAGAACGAACCAAATTTTGGAAGATATGTTGTGTATGTATGTAATGGAACAAGAGTAACGTTGGAAAGAGTTCTTACCACTAGTAGAATTTGCATACAAAAAAAACTATCAAAGTACCATTAATATGGCACCATTTGAGTGTCTTTACAGGTGACCATGTCAGACGTCGTTGAGCTGGGATCAACTTAGGGATAGGGTCCTAGTAGGACCAGAAGAGATCGAAGAATTGGAAGAACAAATGAAAATGATAAGACAAAGGATTAAAGAGCCACAAGATAGAAAAAATAGTTATGATGATGCGCATCGCGTTGACCATAATTATGAAGTTGGTAACTGAGTTTTCTTGTGGGTGAAGGCACACAAGAGTTCAAACAAGTTTGGAAAGGGTGATAAACTCTCTCCTAAGTTTGTGGGAACTTTCGAAGTTGTGGAAAAGAAAGGACCTGTGGCCTATCGAATAGCCTTTCCCGATTCTTTGAGGTGTATGCACGATGTTTTTCATGTATCTATTTTGAGACATTATGTTAGTGAACTTACACATGTGATTCACATGAGTTCCTTGCAGGTGTCAGACGAGGGTGCACTCACGACGGAGCCAATACGCATTCTGGACCATCACATTCAACAACTACAACATTGAACAGTCGATTAGGTCGAGGTCCAATGGGACAATTATAGTCCACACTCAGCTACCTGGGAGGACACATATGATACGTGTCAACAGTTTCCTTACTTGTTTTGATAGATTAGACATATATATCTTGTCAAATACTTTTACTGCATTTTATATATACTATACAACTTCGTGATGAATTTTAAAACAAGACAGGGTGTATTTAACATCCCACTCTTGCAAGCACATGTTATCGACTTATTCTTTGAGGACACTTGCGTGCAAGTGATCCGGTTATAGTACATGGCTATATATTTCTCTTTTGGATTTTTATGATGATGTTGATGGTTGTGATTTAATGTTAATTTATGTATATGTATTGACAGATGTTATTGATGAGTTTCTCCTGAGTGTGTAGGATACTTGACAGATTGTGGATGTCGATGGAATCAATGGACCTCCTTGGACTCTGGATTGAGTCAGGGAGTGGACTATATTTGTTTGAGTATTTCATTTATGCATATGTGACATATAATTGATTTTATTATGATTTTGTACATAGATCATTGACAATGTTTCGTCGATGGATGCAGGCTGATGAATGCATTGTAATATGTATCACATAAAGAGTAAAGGGGCCATGAACATAGACCAAATATTGAGGGAGAGGTGTGGTAATGTCCCTGTCACAGCCTACTAGCACTCCCACCGTGGCTCAAATTGTAGGTTAATGATTACCTATTTCAAGAGGTCCATGAAGTCGTGAGGGTAGACTGAGACAGTCGCGCACGAAGATTCTAAGGGGCGCGCAATAAGGCGGAGTCCTTATTCCTTAGAATCCCTTAGTCTCTCACAAGGTCTCCTGAATGGAGTACTGATTCCAAGGATTGGAAAAATACCAAAACCAGTCAAAGGTGAGTGACACCCTTGGAGCACAGATTGCATCTTGAAAGGCACGTCGCATAAACAAAAATTGAGTTAATGAATCTAGTATAAACCTATTCAAAAAAATTTAAGCCTAAGACTAAGTTTATGTAATGAGACTAAACTAAATTATTAACTAAATTAAAAAGGAATGAGGTAGAACAATTTAAGAATTAAGAAAAATAAAATAAATCTAAAGATTGGATTTAATACACATGTGTGCAAGAAATACCAAATTGGAGTTTAATATAAGAAAGGAATAAAGCATGAGAGAAATTGTGTACCCATAGAATGGTATCTAGAGTCTAGCTACCACTAGTTTAACTAGAAGAAGACTCCTAGTTTAACTCAACTCATATTTAGTAAGGCATGAGTCATTAAATGGGAATATGGGGAATAAAGATGCAACTAGGAGTGATTTAAGGAGCGTATTTAGGAAAGGTGAGGGGAATTCACTTTTAATTAAAATATAATATGTAAATACTTGTCCAACTTGGGGAGAGAGTGACAAGTGTAAGGGGGAAATAATTTTAATTTATTTAATTAAAAAGCGAATTAATTGTGAAAGTGGGGATGTTTCATTAAGGAAACTGCAATAAAGAAAATGGCCTAGAGGGAAAAGGGATCACACGGGTTATTGGTAAAGTGATGTTGTCGAATCATTTTTGACTGGTTTTACTTGTGAGAGTTGGGATACCCATCTTGAGAGAGAGTGGTGGCTCTACCTTGCGAGGCAAGCATGGAGTTAGAGTATTTCTGGTTTTTTTTGTGTGGCCCCTTTGTAGCTCGGGGGGCTAAGGGGGAAGAAGAGTACCCCTAGCGTTGGTTGGGAGGTACCAGTGAAGTCTCAACGATTAGCGAGTGGAAGAAGGAAGGGAATGCCATTCGCTGAAGAAAATATTTGATTCTTCGTTGTCGGTTACGGTATTCTTATTGAGATTGTATTTGTAATTGTATTAAGATTAATTGCACATGCGTTTTTGGAAAAATCCGTCATAAAACTGCGATTTTAAATTCTACATTTAAGTGGACAAGTTTCTTAATGTTCTTGTGAATTCTAGAATGATTATTGCAGCTAATAGATTTATATAAGTGTAACCATGGCGAATTTAATGGTCACTGCCTTTGGAATGCTTAGCATAGTTTTCATTTAACTTTTGATGATTGTCATTTGAGAAACATTCCTTGGTTCTCCTCTTAGGTTATTTAGCCACACTACACTCCAAGTATTTCAGCAACGTTCCAGGTATCAATTTTCTTTCTAATTCGCAGATTATACAGATGGAAAGATTTTTGTTTAATTTCATTGTGGAGTTTCATTTCCTGGCCATTTACCTGATTGGTTTACAATAATCCAACCCCCCCATTTTCTGTCCCAATCGACCTCCAATAACTCTTGTGACATTGCCTATTTGTTGTTGCCTCTAGGGCGAATCTGTTACAATTAGGGTTTAGACAGTGGTCTTAATTTCCTGTAGTATACATATGTGTTTTCAATGTCTAACTAAAGTGTATGTCTGATTAGTGTGTGACCTGAAATTTTAGATGTGCTATATACTGATCGTATGAAGTTATTACATCATTCATCCATTATTTCCAAGTGATATAAATTCTTTGTATACTGGAAACTTGTTGCGGCACTAATACATTTGATGTTGAGGAAATATACACATTGTTTAATGGCATATTGTGATCACATCTTGTGATTTTTGCTACAGTAATTATTCATTTTCCTTACATCTATATCGTGCTAGGTTCCTTCTTCATCAATTTAATTACTACAGTAGTGACTTATGCTCTAGTGTGCCTGTTGACTTAAATGTTGCAAATTTTTTTCATAAGAAATACCTTTAAAATCTAAATTCGGACTTATGCTCTAGTGTGCCTGTTGACTTAAATGTTGCAAATTTTTTTCATAAGAAATACCTTTAAAATCTAAATTCGATTTCCAATTGCAGTAGTATATATATATATATATGAAACAACTTTAAAATCTAAATTCAAATTGCAATTGCAGTAGTGTATATAAGTATATATACGAGAGAGAGATTGTCTATCAAGTTCAAATCTAAATTATTTTTGTTTAAACATCGATTATCTCACACACTCTATCAAGTTCAAATCTAAATTATTTTTGTTTAAACATCGATTATCTCACACACTCTACCTAAATCTGAAGTTCCAATTGCATCTGAAAATTAGTCAATTACTGATTATACTGTATGGATTTGGTGACATAAATGTGTCCTAAGCCCACCGATTTGTTGTAACATTTTCTCTATCCATAGCATATTGGCCTAATATTGAGATCTGAATGTATATTACTTTGCACACAAAATTTCCCCAACACTGATCCACTTTTTGGCTAGGTTGGGTATGAGTGAGATAGAATTTATGCATCTATGTGATTATGCTTAAAGTCTGAGTCTGAATTTCACATTGGAAACTTAGTACAACAAGGCTATACAGTTGCGCGGGTTATTTATATTGGTATAAAGGTGTGGAATCAACCGTAAATTTACTATTGTCATTGCAAAACGTTTATACTCCATGATCATATATTGTTATTAATACATACACCATTTTATATTTACCACCTTGTCTTCATTGGTTATGCACAACAAATTCACACAGTTAAATTTAGGGTGATTTGTTAACATGTGTATGGGGTTGAATATCACAAATGAGCAATGAAATAAATGCCAAAACTTAAGGATAATGTAACCCTAAGATCAGTTTAGTGTTACAGTAGTGGTATATACTTTACATCTTTGGTTATATTGTTGATATCTTACCTTTCATTGTGCTTTAAAAAATAATGATGACTGGGAATATGAAAACAATTCCATGTTTCATTGGTGCTTCACATGAAAAATACACAATTTATATTTTCATTTAACGGTCAATGATCATCCCTTTTCATGAAGGGAACATAATAAGTAGAAGTATTTGAGTTTGCAATGCTTGTCCTTGATGGTTATATATATGCATTATATATACATGATAAGTGGGTGAGATTCACAATGTCCTTGTTGTTGTGAAATCAATTGAATTGAATATTGCACTTTTCATTATAATTTGAGTATGATACTTTCATGCTATTGGATGTTCCTTGCATGTATTATTTGTTCTTTGTCTTCTTTAGCTCACTTTGAAGCCAAGCCAATAATTTTGATAATTGAAACCAAAGTCAACTAAGTCCTTGGTCATACATGTCATACTTACAACCATAAAATTTAGTTGGATGTATATAAAATCCTTCTTTTAAGTCGAATGTCTTAGCTTAGAAAAATAGATACAAGGTGCTGAAATTACAATGGACTAGTTGTTGTTTCTCTACCCCAAACTTCCCTTACGGGCAAGACTTTTTCTAAATATGAGTTTGACTTTCCCTACAACAATACAATGAAAATATGTCATTTTAAAAATAATGATCTCTAATGTAGTAGATCATCTCGTTGTGCCATGAATAATTGATGATTAGGCAAAGATTGATGATCTAGTTTGGATTGTGGTTTATGTTGAGCCATGGGATTTAGATACCTCATTGTTCCTCATAACAGTCACCAGCCCTGAGACCTTAAGTGGTCAAAATCAATCCGATGAATCTTGGGCTTGAGCGTCACCCATGTGTCTTGGAAGTCCTAACCATGCAGGATAGGTTGGGCGGGTAGTTATTTTAATGTTCTATGACATGGTTAATTAATTATTAGTATTTTTCTTCAATTGATCTTGATGTGTTGATTCATGTAGTTGTTTATTAGGATGATGTGTTGATTATGTGTCTCTACTAATTATGTTAATGCCTTGATTATGTGTCATTATTAATTATGATGATGTATTTCTTTTGATGATATTAATTATGTTGTGACGATTTTAATTTCCTAACGCAAAAAAAAAATATTTACCTTTTGTACATCATTATTTGTTGTCGTAACGGAGAGGGCGTTACATTACCTAAATGAGGGATTCATACTTTCACAGTGACAATGGAGAGTATTAATATTGATTATATTAAAATGAATAAATTTTTTATCATTATTATTTTTAGAATGAAACCTTGCAAGAAACCCTAAACTTTAAATCGTTGGAAATTCAAAACACTCAATTACTAAAATTATCATGTTTTTAGAATATGTAAAAATTGTCAAATTTTAAAAACTTCATATTTAATATATATTGATTTTTTTTATTGCACAAAATTTTATATCATTTTTAAAATAAAAAAATTTTAAAATATAAAAAAAGTTCACTCATTTATAAAAGTGACTTTTTTTTGCATATTAATCCAATGGAATTCTATTTTACAGTTGGCTTCGCTCCTCACCTTTAGGATTTGATTCTTTATCCCCCACCTCACTCCGTGCCTTGGCTATAATTTGTTTTTTAAAAACTACTTAACTTTTTCCATAAAATAACTTCAAAGTAAATATTATGCATTTCTAATATTCCCATTACCTATCTAAAAGATAGGTGGGAAGAAAAAAGTTTCATAATCTTAGCATGGAGAATCAAACCATGAAAGTATGTCACAATTTTCATTGAAATATAGAAATAAAAATCTCATATTTTAAGTATTTTTCAGTTAAAACACTTAAAATATATGCACTCATGTCCATCTTTTTGAATTTGGGAAAATATTAAAAGTGAATTTTATTTAGAGTCTCTAATTTTGTATTGATATAAATAGAATATTAGTTTATTATATATATTTTCATTTTTCCAATTTTTAAAAATTGTGTTTTTTAATATTTTTTTAAATTTATTATTTAAATTCAAAACTCATTTTATATGTATTTGTGTTGAAAAATATTTTGATATTCCTAATTTTTTTTTAGATATATAACTTTAAAAAATTAAAAATTCCATATTATTGAAAAGGATATATAAATAATTTTTTTAAATAAGTAATTTAAAATATATATATATATATATATATATATATATATATATATATATATATATATATATTAGAAAGAGAATAAAAAAAATTTAATTTCACCACTTAACATGTAATATTTGAAGGGATTTCACCACTTAAAAATAATAAGTTATAAAAAAATTCATATGGAATGCCCTCTCACTGCACTCTATTAACAACTAATCTACACCTAATAATATATTATAATAAATATTAAAATTTTTATTATTTAAAATAATTAAATAAATATATAAACAATAAAACAATTTATATGATGATGATGATGATGATTAACGTCCACTAAGATCTAATTGGTCTATTGGACCTTAAGAGGGTAAGTGATTACTTGTGATTCTTTAGAATTTTGTTTCTGTGCTCGAAAAGCATTAAGAGAAGGTTTCCAAGATCACCATACTTTTGTTGAGTTAAGAGGTTAGGAAGGTTGGTAGT
>ML782897.1:599258-619946 GCA_009831015.1 Picea engelmannii | reverse complement strand
CCTTATTGGTTGAATTTCCTTCATGGATTGACATGTTTAAGCTCTAGGATCTACCCTTAGATAAAAGGGGCCGGCTCTGATACCAATTGTTGGACAACTGAGAGGGGGGGGTGAATCAGTTGTTACCGTGCTTAAACAATTATTCTTATTTTAAACTCTTTGCAGAAACACTGAATGATGATCACAATAATGCAGGGAAATAAACAATGTCACATTCAGCATCAGTCACATATATGATAAACACAAAGACAGATATTTCCCAAGGACACCCATACAGGGTAAAAACCTCTTTTTCTTTATATGATAAGTAATAGTTACATTCTTTACATTATCATACATATGAGCACCAACTCATAATGAGGCTCCAACCTCTGTTTTGCAAGATGCAACTTGTTGAGAGCACCAACTCTCTGTTTTCTCTAGCACCCACTAGAAGGAAGCACCAACTCCCTGGTTTCTCTAGCACCAACTAGAAGGAAGCACCAACTCCCTGAGTGTTTCCAGCACCAACTGGATGGAAGCACCAACTTCCAATCATCCAGGCACCAACTTGTATTACAGAGAATAAGAGTTCCCCCTTGCACCACCCTACCACCCTGGTTTCTCTGGCTGCGACCAGATGGAAGCTACAACTCCCTGTGTTCAAGCACCTACATGAACCTATGAGGACAAAAATCCTCCCTAGCACCTCCCTTCCACCCTGAAATATAAATATTTTCTACTGAAACTTATTACAGTGATATGATGTTCAACAATGGCTTACCAGACTCATCAATGTTATGTTGCATTTCGTTGCTCTGTCTACCTCATTGCCTTTCTGTACACATGACTTGCACTGTCTGTTCTTCTGCTTTTTATGCTCTTTGCACCATGTCCATTCACTCCATAGTTCCTCTTCTGTTCAATTCAACTACTGGACTCTCCTCCTTCTTCACACATGAATCACCTTCACCAACAACAACCACAACAAACTCCAACAACAACGACAACCCTTTCTCTTCTCTGTACCATGTATATATAGATTCTGTGCATCTTGTGCATGCAATATTCACCATTCCTCTGCATGCTCATACCATGCCAATCTCCTCCACATATCAAGTGCTCTACGTGATCATCATCAGGACTCTTCAACTTCTCTGCCAGTTCAACCCCTGTGTCTATCATCACTAGGTGTTATGCCGAGATTCCTTTTTCTCTCTGGAAGTTGAGAATCTTTGTCTTCAATGTTACAATCGAGCTCATTATTTTTGTTTAAGTTACGAGCTCTAACCCTCATCCAGCTGTCAATTTCCTCCACGAATCATCTTCATTCCAGTGGCAGATTCCATGTAACTCTTTAGCTCCTATGGAAATCACACATAAGTATCTTTGCATCCTCTAGTAGAAACCATCAATGGTTTCTAGCAGTTTCACTATGTCGTGCAACAGTAGCCCTCCAATCTCCTTTAGTTTCATCTGCACCATTGAATGATCTTCATTAAACTTGCCTTTATTTCGTATTTCGGCATTTCGTTAATCCCATTGTGAAGTTTCTCGACTTTCCAAGTCGCGATCCCCAAACCACTGAAAAGGAGCTTGTCTGCACGTACTCTTCTCTTCATCTCTTCGATGGTCTGACCATCGGCTGAGACCACACGCTTATGCATAAAGCTCTTTCATGATTTCGTATTTTTTGAATATGGAGATGAGGCATCTTGACTCTCCAAGTCGCGATCCCCGAAACCCCAAAATGGACCTTATCTGAACTGACTCCTTCCCTTCTCGTGACCACCGGCGGTGACCGCAGGTTGTGCCAAAAAGGCGCTTCATATTTCACGAGTTTATAAACTTCATCTGATCGATGGTTGAAATCTCCATAGATCCGATGGTCCATATCTTATCGCGATCTCACATTTCATTGTTCCTTAGATGAAGATTCTCGTCACTCCAAGTTGCGATAGGCGAGGCTTCAAGATGGAGCTCATATCAATGGTCCACGTTCTTGGTGATCCGACGGTACTAATCTTTTTGCGATCTCGCATCTCGTTGTTCCTTAGATGGAGGTTCTTGTCACTCCAAGTCACGATAGACGAAGCTCTGAGATGGAGCTTAGATCAACGGTCCATGTTCTTGGTGATCCGATGGTCCTAATCTTTTCGTGATATCGCATCTCATTGTTCCTTAGATGGAGGTTCTTGTCACTCCAAGTCACGATAGGCGAAGCTCCGAGATAGATTCGGATCAACGATCAAGATCAAACCTTGATCTAATGGCTAAGATCAGACCTCGATCTGATGGTTAATATCAAACCCCGTTCCTTTGACTTTCCAATCAGCGACATGACGATCTTTCGCCACGTGTCCTATGGACCCAATGGTTCAGATCTTGTCATGATTTCGACACTTCACAGGCCTTCTTTATGCTTGATCAACGGTCCACATTCCTTGGTGATCTGATAATCAATATCTTTTCGTGAATTCTCATATCGTGAGTTTGAGCCTCTTTCCTTTGAATTTCCTGACCTACGAAACTCTGAAATGGAGTCTTTGTGGTGATTTGATCTTTCGCCACGCATCCTCTTGATCCAATGGACCGTGAATTTCATATCCACCTTGCAGCTTCACCATATCTAACAGCTATTGGTCCTTCGTACTTACCCCCGATCCTACGGCCCAGATCTTCTCGCGATTTCACCACTTCGCCGTGTGAGTTCTCGACACCTTTAAGTCCCGATCTACGAAATCCCGACTCTACGCTAATTCCTCCTGATCTTACTTTGTTCATGTTTTGCCATTGATGCACACTCTGATCCTTCTTCCTGTACTCATGCCATCTTCGATGTTGTACTTGCCATCAATGACAAGCATACGCTGCCTGTAAAACATGCCAAAACCTTGCAGTAGCAATTGTTATGGAGTTTAATGTGAATAACACATAACAATGAATCTAGCAATAGCAAGGCAATTAATGGACCCAAGACATCGCTCTAGCCATTATTTTTGTTTCTAGGTTAAAAACAAAATTTGGGGTGGATAATAAGAAAAACAGTCATCTAAATCATGGCAATTTTGTGGTCAATTAAGGCGACAACACAGTCAATTTCTAATTATCAAAAATGTGTTCATTCCAGCAAGTAAAGTTATGATTTAAATGGCTAAATCGTGGGTGATTTCTACAGCCTTCTGATTATCAAAAACGTGGTCATTCCAACAAGTAAAGTTATGATTTAAATGGCTAAAATCGTCGGTGATTTCTATAGCAACATAGTCAAGTTCTAATTATAAAAAATGTGGTCATTCCAGCAAGTAAAGTTATGATTTAAATGGATAAAATCATGGGTGATTTCTACATTAACAGAGTCCACTTCTAATTATAAAAAACGTGTTCATTCCAACAAGTAAAGTTACGATTTAAATGGATAAAATTGTGGGTGATTTCTACAGCAACACAGTCCACTTCTAATTATAAAAAACGTGGTTATTCCAGCAAGTAAATTTATGATTTAAATGGCTAAAATCATGGGTGATCAAGTCTAGTAATAAAAACCTGTGTAATAAAATCGTGATGGTATAAAAGTGGTAACCATGCAGAAATAAAAATCCGTGATAGTCAAATTGTGGAAAAAAAACTGACTATTAAAATCATGGAAATTAAATTTGTGGTAACAACAGGAAACACATACAGTGATAGACGTTTTCAAATGCCTAGGATACCAATACAAAATGTAGACATGAATCAATTCATTTTTCCATTGCCCAAATACCCATAAAAAATGCAGACATGAATCAATTTGTTTTTCCATTGCCAGAATACCAATACAAAATACAAACATGAATCAATTCATTTTTCCATTTCTAGAATACCAATACAAAATGAAGACATGAATCAATCTGTGTTTCCATTGCCAGAATACCAATACAAAATGTAGACATGAATCAATCCATTTTTCCATTGCCAGAATACCAATACAAAATGCAGACATGAATCAATTCATTTTTCCATTTCCAGAATACCAATACAAAATGAAGACATGAATCAATCTGTGTTTCCATTGCAAGAATACCAATACAAAATGCAGACATGAATCAATTTGTTTTTCCATTGCCAGAATACCAATACAAAATGAAGACATAAATCAATTCATTTTTCCATTGCGAGAATACTAGTACAAAATGCAGACAACAGTAAGAGAATCTAAAGGATCCAATCAGCCAAGGACAACAACGAAGGAAGATGACTAATAGGTTCATCCTTTTCTCATCATCCTCACACAGAAAGGCAGGGCGTTGAGATCCATATATCTATTAGCGCTGATGTGACGATCGTAGATTAGGCTCCTAGCCGACTTCCTAGGCGAGGACTGATGAGCCAGGCATGATAGGCAAAACCACCACAATGGTCACAATCAAACAACCCAAGGAGTTCAAGACATGTGGGGAAACGAATTCCATGGGAGTCATTTAATCATCAAGCTAGGCTATAGAAGAAATTCAGTCATCAATATAGACAATCAGTTTACTTACTCCATTAAACATGCAGCTCCAAGCATAAATCCTACAACAATCTAGCATACAAAAATGAAGAGAGCGTATCGTTTTTTGATCACCTTCTCTGAGCGATGTCCCACACACTCCGTGCAACTCCCTCTTTCCGACCGGTGAGACTTTACTGGTACTTCCCATCCAATGCTAGGGGTACTCTTCTTCTCCTTGAACCCCCCGAGCCGCAAAGGGGCCACACACACTATCCAACGATTCAGCTAGCTCCCAGCTAGCCTCACAAGGCTGAGATACCACTCCTCACTGAGCTGGGTATCCCAAATCCCACAAGCTAAGTCATTCAAGTAGATATTTCTGCAATGTAACGTTACACAAACAAAAGAGCTCCTTCTTCCTTCTCCACCCTTCATTATATAGAGTTTCAAAGTCCCTTACTTTCCTAAAATCTCATTTAATTAAGTTTTGAAAAATTAAATCCTAAAAATTCCTCCCCGTACAAGTGTGATTCATCCCCTTCATTCCTCCATAAATTAATTTCTTTAATTAATTAATTTCCCTTATTTCCCTCACCTACCTAGAGTCACTCCTAGAATCGCTCCTAGGTGTCCCCAAATTCTCTTACAAGTTTTCATGACTTTCCCCATTATCAATTTGCTAGTTCAGTTTTAAATTAGAAAGTTCTTAATGGTTGATACCTTACAAAGTTTGACTTTCTGCTTTTTCCCTTGGGTTTCCCTTTTCTTCTTATATTTCCCTCTTTTCCTAGTCTCCTAAATATTTTATATTTCCCTCTTTCCCCTTTTAATTTAGGACTCAAATTGGCAGGTGTAGAAATTAACCCCCTTTTTCCTTTTTCCCTTTTTAGTTAATAATTTTAAATTATCATAAATAATAAAACAATCATTTCCCCCTATTTTTAAAATTTTACCCTAACAGATTTTTATGAATCATTTAAATTGCTTACCCCCTTATTGTTACAAGATTTAACAAAGAGTATAATTATTATTTATGTAGTTTTTATTTTTATTTTTAAAATAGATAGATAAAGTTTTACCACTAGCATAATTTAGACTTAGACCTTAAATTTTCATGCTGGGAGACGTTTTATTAGGGAATTTTTTTTTAAAATTCTTAACATGTTATTCATCCTAAGGCCATCTAGGTTCATTCATTTATCTTCAACAATGTGACGTGCCCGTCAGGACGCACTAGGTGCTCCAAGGGTGCCACTCACCTTAATCTTTTTCCCTTGCATGACATGCCCTTCAGAGCGCACTACGTGCTCCAAGGGTGCCACTCGCCTCTTTCCATTTTTATTGCTTGAAGTTCCCTTCAAGATGCACCACGTGCTCCAAGGGTGCAACTCGCCTCTTGACTAACTTGGTAGACATAAAAAACCCCTGGAGTCAATACTCCACCAAGTGAACTTGTGGGAGACTAAGGGTCTCTAAGGATAAGGCCCCCGCCTTATTGCGCACCCCTTAGAATCATCGTGAGGGACTGTTGCATTCTGCCTTCACAGCATCGTTGGTCCTCTCAAACTAGGTAAATGTTAAACTATAGTTCGAGCCACGACAGGAGTGCTAGTAGGTTGTGGCAGGGCTATTTTCCACACCTCTCCCACAACATCTTTGGTATTCATGCATGACCCCTCTACTCCACATGTGAGTATGGTCGACAAGCTATCGTCATCCTGCATCATCAATGAATCATGTTAGCAATATATCCATAATCATATCATCTAATCAGATACACTAATATCACATATAAAACAATCAAACCCCAATGGTTCAGTCCCTGACTTGATATGGATTCCAAGGGGTTCCATCGATGCCTCTGCATCCTCGAGTTCCAAAATCTTGCACACTCAGTAAAACGGAATCAATAGCACCTGTCTATGTCAATGCAGTAAAACAACATGTCATCAACCCATAACGCCTCATAATCAAAATCAATGTTTTAATAGCATAATAATCTGGATCACTTGCGAGCAAGTGTCCTCAAAGAAAAAGTTCACTCAGTGCGCAAGAGCGAGATGTTACATACACCCCTCTTGGTATAAACTTCCTCTCGAAGTTTCACAACTTAAGTGCTGAAATAATGTGTATTAGAGTATCATAAGTCTATATATCAAACAAAATAGAAACTGTTGGCGCATATCATATGCATCCTCCGAGGTCACCGAGTGCAGACTATAGCTGACCCACTGGACCTTGAACTTCTCCACCATTCAACGTCGTAGTTTTCGAATGCGATGATCAAAGATGCAGATCAACTCAGCAGTGAGTGCCCCATCATCTGACACCTGCTAGGTTCTCAAGTCAAAACATGTGTAGGATTACTAAACAAAATGTCTCAAACAGAGACATGAAATACATCGTGTAAAATGCCTCAAGAATTAGGCAAGGCTAGTCAATAGGCCACAGGCCTCTCCTTTCCACAATCTCGTAGGTTACCACGAACCTAGGAGATAGTTTAGCCCCTTTTTCCAACTGGATCGAACTCTTATGCGGTTTCAACTGCAAGAATACTCGATTCCCACATAACAACTATGGTCGAAATGACACGCATCGACATAACTCTTTGGTCAATCCTTTTCTTCATGGATCCTTTGTCTTATAGCTTGCATTTAAACTACCATTTCTTGGATCGCTTTTTGTCCCACCAGGACCCTATCCTCAAGCTAATCCCAACTCAAAGGTGTCTGACACAGTTGCCCATAAAGAAACTCAAAGGGCGCCATATTAATGGTGATTTGGTAACTGTTGTTATAAGCGAATTCCACCAATGGAAAGCATTCTTCCCAATGCTTTTGCTGGTCCATCACGTACATGCGCAACATGTCCTCCAAGGTCTATTCCGTTCGTTCAGTCTGCCTGCCAGTCTTTGAGTGATATGTTGTACTAAAGTTAAGTTGGGTTCTTAAGGCCTCTTGGAAAATCGTCCAAAATCGTCCAGTAATCATCGATCCTCGATCAGATATAATCCTCTTAGGCACACCATGTAGCCTCACAATATCACCGATGAAAACTCTAGCTATGTCAGGTGCCTAATACGTCATACACACAAGAATAAAGAGAGAACTCTTCATCAAAGCATCTACTACTACGAAAATAGAGTCGTGTCTCCTTGTCATTAGTGGAAATATAACAATAAAATCCCTTGAAATAACCTCCCATTTCGATTCTGGAATAGTGTGTGGTCATCTTAATCCTGTTGGGTGTCCATGTTCAGCCTTTACCTACTAGCATTCTAGACATCTGGTCACCTAGTTCACTATGTTTTCCTTCATTCCCTTCCAGAAGAATATGGGTTTGCGATCTGCCCTCATCTCCGTGACTCCCTGGTGAGCCATGCACACTACTCTATGAGCCTCATTTAGGATAAAACTCCTCAACTCGTCATTCGATGGTACGTAAATCCTATTCTTAAACCTCAATAATTCATCATCGTCAAACGTAAATCCTTCAAATCTTGGAACCATCATTTTGTTTTGTCCGATAAAACCCTCGACCTCTTGTACCAGTCATTGTCACGCTGTAAAGTTAGAAACTTTTCACATTGATTCATCTGAAAGGAAACACTGAAAAGGTGCATGGTCTCTAACTCAATGCATATGCCACTCAATTCACTACCCATTTTATGTAAGTAATCTTGAAGTCGTACTCGCTAGGCAATTCTGACCAATGTCGTTGTCGCGCGTTCAGGTCACTTGTGTACAAATGTGTGGTAGTCCACAGTGGTCCATATTTAGTTCAAATTTTCATCCAAAAAGGTATTTTCTCCGAACCTTCAAGGCCTGTTCAATGGCTAACAACTCCAAATCATGTGTCACATAGTTGGCCTCATGCCTTATCAGTTTCCTCGAGATGTAAGCAATCACTCATTTGTCTTGCATCAAGACTCTACCTAAGCCTTCCTTGGATGTGTCAGTGCATTCCAAGAAGTTTGCGTCAATGTTAGGGACCTTTAGTATCGGTGTTGTTGTCAACAATTCCTTGAGCCTCCGAAATTCTTCCATGCATTTCTCGCTCCAAAGAAACTTCTTGTTTTTCTTCTGCAATTTCGTGATTGGATTTGCTATCTTCGAAAATCCCTCGATGAACCGTTGATAGTATCCTGCTAAACCCATGAATCTACGCACTTTCGGGACATTCGTTGGCGTAAGCCATTCCATAATAGCCTCGACCTTTGTTGGATCCACGACGATGCCTTCCCCGGAGATGACATGCCCTAAGTAGTAAACATTCAATTGATAAAAAGAGCATTTGGACAACTTCCCATACAATTTGTTCTCTCGCAAACACTATAGTACCAAGTGTAAGTGCTCTTCATGCTCCTCCATCGTCTGAGAGTAAATCAAAATATCGTCAACGAATACTTGGACAAACTTGTCCAGGTACTCGCAAAACGCCCCGTTCATTAAACTCATAAATACCCCTGGGGCATTTGTCAGTCCAAACGATAAAACAGTAAACTCATAATGTCCAAACCTCGTCTTAAAGGCAGACTTAGGGATGTCATCTTCCTTAATCCGCAACTGGTGGTATATTGATTGCAAGTCGATATTTGAGAACACCATCGTGCCCTTCATTTGATTGAACAAATCATCAATCCTTGGCAATGGATAATGATTCTTGACCATTGCCTTGTTCAACTGGCGGTAGTCAATGCAGAGCCTCCACGACCCATCCTTCTTTTGCATGAAAATAATAGGCGCACCCCATGGTGATACACTTGGATGTATCAGTCCTAGGTCCAACAATTCTTTTAGTTTCATTCTCAACTTCTGTAACTCTAGGGTCGACATCTGATAAGGCGTTCTAGCTATTGGTTCAGTTCCTGGTTTTAGGTCTATAGTAAACTCCAATTTCCTCCCCAGTGGCATCCCAAGTAACTCCTCCGAAAATACTTCCGCAAACTCTCTCACCATCGGAACGTGTTCTAGACCTTCCGCTACTCCCTTCTCATTTAACGCAAGGATCGCATAAGGATTGCACCCCTTGCACATGCTCTTCCGTAGCTGTAAGGAAGAGATGAACCTCAGGGAAACTCCCTAGTTCTGTCCTATAATCACATGTCTCTATCCCTCATCATAGACCAAGCTCAATCATTTCGTCTTGCAGTTGAGTATCACCTCATGCGATTCCAACCAATCCATACCGATCACAACGTCATAAGATCCTAAGAGCATGACTTACAGGTTGGACCTGGTGACACACTCTCTCAGGTTAAGTGTACAACCCGTAACCTTTCCTCCAACCTTTTGTTTGCCTCTCGAAGCCATCTCTACGAAGCTAAAATCATCTTGTTCAACTTCCTTTACCTTAACCCTTTTTAGCGTTGCACCCAAAATGAAACTCTCGGTAGCACCATGATTTATCAAAATACTAAGGGTCTGGTCAGTGACGGTAGCCGATGTCTCGAGCACAGTCAACTGGTGCTCTTCCTGGCAGTTATTCACCGCTGCATAAAACCAATGGGCCTTTCCCATATCTCCCATGGTAGTGGGTCCCACTGATATAGATGCTCTAGTCCTCTCCACTGGGCAGTCACGCTGGTAGTGTGGCTCCCCACACGTCCAACACCCCTTCTTTGGTCCAGTACTTCTGGTACCCAAAGTAGAAGATGAATTCTAACAATAAGGCCAAACTCGAACTTCTTGACCTTAAGTTTCTGTGTAACTTGGTGCAGAGGATATCGAAGCAGCTCCAAAATGGGCCTCATACTCAGGCACCATGCCGCTACCTCATCTCAAGGCATCAAACTCGTTGAGCTAACGCTGAATGAATTTTTTAGAAACATAAATCTCCAGGAACCGTCCCTTGAATATTTCCCATGACACATCGCCAATGGACATGTTCAAAATGGGCAAGATCATCTTCTTCCATAAAAGAGCGCTCCCCTTCAGTCGAAAGACCACCATGTGGACATTCATGATGGAGGTCGTAAACGCGAAGTCTGAAGCACACACCTTGCTCTACAACTATGATTCGACGACACCACCATCTGTGACACTCATGGACACTAGAACTCATCTCTCTCGAGATCTCAGAGGATGCTAACAGTACTATCTATTGCGCATTTTGGACCCTCAAGGGCGCCCTCTAAATGCGATCTCCACGAGGACACGTTAAGGCTTTTACTTAACATGAGGGTTAATACTCACAGGTTTATTGTAGTGGAAAGCCTGGTGATCCACAGTCATAGGGTTGAACCCGCTCTGATACCATATGTAACGACCCCTCTTCGTTACGACTACAAGAAAACAACAGTGCAATTTTTTTATTTTTTTATTTTGGGTTTGGAAGAAAGGCGAGGACAACGACAGTTAACCACACCACTGATGACGAATGCAAGAATGCATTCTAGGAAAATGGGTAACGATGACCCCACTCACTAACACAAGGGAAACTGGGTGAATCAAGCATAGAACAACAAGGAGGAACGATACCCACCCGACACAAAACGACCATGCCTACAAGCTAAGGGAAAACATCCCCATCCTGATGCAACATCCAAACAACAAGGACTAGAACCTTTAGGCACATGAACCCAATCCCTAAAGGCATTCAACCCATGCGCCATAAAGCAACTGGCAATGCTTGACAACACTCACATAGAACGCACCGACTACAGCCAATTTCTCGCTCGTTGTTATCCCATAGGGCACGCCATGATCCTATCATCAGGATTCATGTTGTTCCCAGGTGATAGACACATCAATAATCTTGGTGCAACATAAGCTATCCGGACCAAGGACTCTAGACAAACTGATGCGCTAGGAACCGAACAATGATAAGAAAAACCACACCCATACCCCAACAACAGGTCGATGAAACGCCAGAGCAAGAAGACAAGGGATGACAGAAGCCAATACATGACATCGTCCTCGACCCAACCAATCACCCAGTCTAGAAAAGTCAATGAATACAATCTATTTTAACATGGGTTTCATTCTAAATGGGGCACGTCAAAGTTACAATTAGTCAATAATGCACCCACTAATTTAACATTAATACAACCAATCTTCCAAGTCTAAGTAAGAAATACTTAAACTATAATTATAAATACCATCTAACCTCCATTATAATCAATTTAGCAAGTCTAAAATTGGCAATCTAGTATTTACTCACCAAACTAATTTTAATCATTAATATAACTTAATTGGGTAAATCTATATTAGTCCAAAATCTCCATCCAACTATCCATTAACTTGAATAACAATATTAACAAGCTTAATGCAGGATGCTACTATTATAACACCTATGAACAATTTAATCTCAACATGTAGTCTAGCTATATTGTCCTACCTAATAATACTAGATGTCTGTTATCATTGAGAAGGAAACTGCTAACTACTAACATCGTTGTCGCAATATAAGAAGGCAATTAACATAGCAATTACTTAATGATTAAATTAGCAATAACAAGGCCATTTACATGATTGTTATGATAACAAGTAATAAAGAAATAACAACACATTTAACGTGTTAGTTAACATGTAATTCATATATCAATAACAAGGAAATTCACATGACTGTTAACATAACAATTAATAGCACAATAACAAAGCGATTTACCTAATTGTTAACCATTTAACTCGCTGTGGCATTTAATCAATAAGAATGAATTTGCTGACCATTAACATTGTTGTAGAAATTGTTCCAGCTATTAATAAGGCAAGTAATATAGCATTTAGTATTGCAATTAACATGGCGATTAATAGAAAAGGAAATGACCGACCATTAACCTTGTAGTAGCAATTGTTCTGGCGTTTAATATGACTAACACATAACAATGAATCTAGTAATAACAAGGCAATTAATGGACCCAAGACATCGTTGTAGCCATTATTGTCGTTTCCAGGTTAAAGGGGTAGTCAACAATTGAGGCAAACGCAAGGCATTTCAACCGCAAATGCAACCCACAATTGGTAGCAAATTCGGGGTGGATAACAGGAAAAACAGTCATCTAAATCATGGCAATTTCATGGTCAATTAAGGTGGCAACACAGTCAATTTATAATTATCAAAAATGTGGTCATTCCAGCAAGTAAAGTTATGATTTAAATGGCTAAATCATGGGTGATTTCTACAGCAACACAATCAACTAATTATTATCAAAAATGTGGTCATTCCAACAAGTAAAGTTATGATTTAAATGGATAAAATTGTGGGTGATTTCTACAGCAACATAGTCAACTTCTAATTATCAAAAACATGGTCATTCCAACAAGTAAAGTTAATATTTAAATGGCTAAAATTGTGGGTGATTTCTACAGCAACATAGTCCACTTCTAATTATAAAAACCATGGTCATTCCAACAGGTAAAGTTACGATTTAAATGGCTAAAATTGTGGGTGATTTCTACAGCAACAAAATCCACTTCTAATTATAAAAAACAAGGTCATTCCAGCAAGTAAAGTTATGATTTAAATGGCTAAAATCATGGGTGATCAATTATGGTAATAAAAACCTATGTAATGAAATAATGATGGTATAACAGTGGTAACCGTGCAGAAATAAAAATTCGTGACAAATTGTGGAAAAAAAACTGAGTATTAAAATCATGGAAATTAAATTCGTGGTAACAATAGGAAACGTAGACAGTGATAAATGTTTTCAAACACCTGGGATACCAATACAAAATGCAGACATGAATCAATTCATATTTCCATTGCCCAAATACCCATACAAAATGCAGACATGAATCAATTTGTTTTTCCATTGCGAGAATACCAATACAAAATACAAACATGAATCAATTCGTTTTTCCATTTCTAGAATACCAATACAAAATGCAGACATGAATCAATCCCTGTTTCCATTGCCAGAATACCAATACAAAATGAAGACATGAATCAATTCGTTTTTCCATTGCCAGAATACCAATACAAAATGCAGATATGAATCAATTCATTTTTCCATTGCCAGAATACCAATACAAAATGCAGATATGAATCAATCCATGTTTCCATTGCAAGAATACCAATAGAAAATGCAAACATGAATCAATTCGTTTTTCCATTGCCAGAATATCAATACAAAATGTAGACATGAATCAATTATTTTTTCTACTGCCAGAATACCAGTACAAAATGCAGACAACAGTAAGAGAATCGAAATGATCCAATCATCCAAGGACAACAACGGAGGTAGACGACTGATAGGTTCGTCATTTTCTCATCATCCTCGCACAGAAAGGCAGGGCGTTGAGATCCATAGGTCTATTAATGTCGAAGCGACAACCGTAGATCAGGCTCTTGGACGACTACCCAAGCGAGGACTGATGATCTAGGGATGATAGGAAAAACCACCACAAGGAGGTCAACACATGTGGGGAAATGAATTCTATGGGAGTCAATCAATCATCAAGCTGGCCTATGGAATAAATTTAGTCATCAATCTAGACAACCAGTTTACTTACTCCATTAAACATGCAGATCCAAGCATAAATCCTACAGCAATCTACCATACAAAAATGAAGAGAATGTATTGTTTCATGATCGCCCGCTCTAAGTGACATCCCACGCGCTCCTTGCAACTCTCGCTCGCTGACTGACGAGACTTCACCGGTACCTCCCAACCAATTCTAGGGGTACTCTTCTTCCCCTTTAGCCCCCCGAGCTGCAAATGGGCCACACACACTATCCATAGATTCAGCTAGCTACCAGCTCGCCTTGCAAGGCCGAGCTATCACTCCTCACCGAGCTGGGTATCCCAACTCCCACAAGCTAAGTTATTCAAGTAGATATTTCTGCAGCATAATGTTACGCAAACAGAAGAGCTCCTTCATCCTTCTCCACCCTTCATTATATAGAATTTTGAAGTCCCTTACTTTCCTAAAATCTCATTTAATTAACTTTTTAAAAATTAAATCCTAAAAAGTCCTCCCCGTACAAGTGTCACCCATCCCCTTCATTCCTCCATAAATTAATTTCTTTAATTAATTAATTTCTCTTATTTCCCTCACCCACCTAGAGTCACTCCTAGAATCACTCCTAGGTGTCCCCAAATTCTCTTACAGGTTTTAATGACTTTCCCCATTATCAATTTGCTAGTTCAGTTTTAAATTAGAAAGTTTTTAATGGTAGATACCTTACTAAGTTTGACTTTCTGCTTTTTCCCTTGGGTTGCCCTTTTCTTCTTATGTTTCCCTCTTTTCCTAGTTTCCTAAATATTTTATATTTCCCTCTTTCCCCTTTTAATTTACGACTCAAAATGGCAGGTGTAGAAATTAACTCCCTTTTTCCTTTTTTCCTTTTTCCCTTTTTAGTTAATAATTTTAAATTATCGTAAATAATAAAACAATTATTTCCCCCCCCCCTTTTTTTTTTACCCTAACAGATTTTTATGAATCATTTAAATTGCTTACCCCCTTATTGTTACAAAATTTAACGAAGAGTATAATTATTATTTATGTATTTTTTTATTATTATTATTAAATAGATAGATAAAATTTTACCACTAACATAATTTAGACTTAGACCTTAAATTTTCGTGTTGGACGACATTTTATTAGGGAATTTGTTTTTAAAAATTCTTAACATCTTATTCGTCCTAAGGCCATCTAGGTTCATTCAGTTATCATCAACAACGTGATGTTCCCTTTAGAACACACTAGGTGCTCCAAGGGTTCCACTCGCCTTAATTTGTTTCCCTTGCACGATGTGCCCTTCAGGACACACTATGTGCTCCAAGGGTGTCACTCTCCTCTTTCCATTTTTCTTACGTGACGTGCTCTTCAGGACGCACCACGTGCTCCAAGGGTGTCACTCACCTCTTCACTGACTTGGTAGACATCAAAAACCCCTAGAGTCAATACTCCACCAGGTGAACTTGTGGGAGATTAAGGGCCTCTAAGGAATAAGGCCCCTGCCTTATTGTGCACCCCTTAGAATCATCGTGAGAGACTGTTGCAGTCTGCCTTCACAACATCATGGGTCCTCTAGAACTAGGTAAATGTTAACATACCGTTCGAGCCATGACGAGAGTGCTAGTAGGCTGTGACAGGGTTGTTGTCCACACCTCTCCCTCAACATCTCTTGTAGTCATGCATGACCCCTCTACTCCACATGTGAGTCTGGTCGACAAGCTATCATCAGCCTACATCATCAACGAATCATGTCAACAATATATACATAATCATATCATCTAATCAGATGCACTAATATCACATATAAAAAAATCAAACCCTAATGGTTCACTCCCTGACTTGATCTGGATTCCAAGGGGTTCCATCGATGCCTCTGCATCCTATCACATGGATACTTGAGATGGAGCAATTCTTTGATCTACATAATATGCCACATACAAAAAAGGTACGAATTGCTTCTTTATATTTAGAACCCAATAAATTTGTATGGTATAGATGGCTTTGTTCTCGCAAATTACTTGTCACTTGGACAATTTTCACGGAAGAAATGATAGCACACTATGAGGATACAAGGAGCAATACCTTATTTAGCTAATTGATAAATCTCAAGCAAAAGGGTTCAGTTATAGAGCACATTGAGAACTTCCAAAGATTGAATATAAAGGTAACAGATATTCCAGATGAGCACTTGATTGATGTATCATAGGAAATTTAAGAGATAACATTCAACATGAGGTTCTCCTTTGGGAACCCAAATCATTGGAGAATGCATTTAGGGTGGCAAGAAATGTTGAAAGTAAAAATATGGCTATGGCTACTAGAAGGACCAATCCTAACATCTATAGAGAGAATAATGCTCCTTCTTCTAAAATACCTCAACCTACAAGGTTCACACCTCAACAATTGGAGGAAAGAAAAGAAAAAGGTTTATCCTTTAATTGTGACAGCAAGTATAGTAAGGGACATCAGTGTGGTGAGAATAAATTATTCTACATAGATTGTGAAGAGGAATAAGAAGAAGAAGAAGAACCATCTCAAGATGAAAATGTAGAAGCAATTTCTTTTGAAGAGTTGACTCCCACGATATCGTGTAATGCATTGGCTGGAATTAGCACTCCTCAAACCCTCAAGATCGAAGAATATATGAAAAAGAAAAAGGTAATAGTCCTAATTGATTATGGCGGTACTCATAATTTCATTCACTATAAAATAGCCAAAGTTGTCAATTGCTTTGTATATCCAGCACCAGAGTTTCAGGTAATGATTGCAGATGGAGGAACTATCAATTGCTTGGGAAAATGCAATAAGATCAATCTTACTATGGGGGAATATGTAATGAATAGTCCAATGATTGCTATACCCATGGGTGGTGCTAATGTTGTACTAGGAATCCAATGGTTAAAATCATTAGGAACAATGGCTTTTAATTTTCAAGAACTTTTCATGAAATTTTCATTGGAAGGAAAAGAATATGAGTTAAGAGGTATCACAGGGAAACTCGGTAAGGTGATAAGATCTAATGCCATGACAAAATTATTGAAAAAGGGGAATCAAGGCGTTATTGCACAACTATGCTCACTAGATGTTCAAACATCTAATCCATCTATTCCTCAAGATCTCCAAGGGATCATTGATAATCATTCCAAAGTATTTGAAGATATTCCCAAAGGTCTTCCACCCACTCAAAATCATGATCATGAAATTCACCTAATTCCTAGGAGTGTTCCACCTAACATCAGGCCATACAAATACCCTTATTCCCAAAAGAGTGAAATTGAGTGCATGGTTGAATAAATGTTAGAGGCTGGCATTATTAGACCTAGCTAAAGTTCTTACTCGGCACCAATGGTAATGGTATTCAAGAAACATAGCTCATGGCATATGTGTCCAGATTATAGAGAGATCAACAAGATCACTATTAAAGATATGTTTCCCATTCACATCATTGATGAATTGTTAGATGAACTACATGGAGCAATCTATTTCACAAAATTGGATCTTCGTTCAGGGTATCATCCCATCTTCAGTGGACATTTTTGGACAGAATTATTTTCTTGTTTGGGTACTCAATTGGCTCATAGCTCATCCTATCATCCTCAATCTGATGGACAAACTGATATACTGAACAAATGTATGGAAGGCTACCTTCGTTGCTTTGTCTCTGATAAACAAACACAATGGTTCAAATGGTTACCCTTGGCAAAATGGTGGTATAACACTTCCTTTCATACTGCAACAAAAATGACCATTTATGGTACTCTATGGATACCACCCTCCTTCCATCACTTCTTCTCTAAAAGAAAAATCTAAGGTTCAAGCAGTGGAAGATCACATCGATCATCAACAACAAGTTCTCCAAATCTTAAAGGACAACCTGACCATGGCACAAAATCACATGAAACAACAAGAAAATCAACATTGTAGTGAAGGAAGTTTTGAAGTAGGGGATTGGTTGTTTTTAAGACTACAACCATATAAACAGATGTCCCTCAAGCAAGCCAAGAAGGATAATAAATTATCACCAAAGTAATATGGCCCTTATAAGGTGTTGCAAAAGATTGGTACTATGGCATACAAATTGGAGTTGCTTGCATCTTCACCAGTACACCCAGTTTTCCATGTTTCATGTTTAAAGAAGGTTATAGACGACAAGATCCCAGTTCAAACTATATTGCTAGAACTTGACGAGGAAGGAAAAATCATATTGGATCCTGAAGCCATCACTGACACAAGAATTTTCCAGTTGAGGAATAGATCCATTTCAAAGTATCTCATTAAATGGAGGAAACTACTGTCTGAAGATTCCACTTGGGAAGATGAGTATTTTATACGGAAGCATCCAGAGTTACTCAAGCGTTGCGGACTGTTGGAATATATAATTCCTACTTATCTAATGTTCTTGCTAATGTATTGAGAGGTAGAGTTCATCTCTACGTGAGTTGTGTGATCCTATTATTAAGAGGTTGTTAGAGAGTTGGATTGGTGAGATCCTAGTTTGGTGTGTGGTTGAGATATTCTCTCAACCTCTCCAGTTATCTTTAGAATAAGTTAGATCTAATAACAACCTGTACACTCTATATAATAGAGTCCATTGTATTGATATTGTAAGCAATAGAATATTTATTTATCACTCTACTCTTCCATTTTAACATGGTATCAGAGCGTCAGGGCTAGGCATGACTCCCTCACGGGAGTGCCCAGGCACATGTGGAGAGTAGAGGAGAGTTGTGTCATTGTTGTGAAAGGAAGTTGTTGTCCTCTTGTGAAAGGGGTGTGAAGCTGTTAAAAAGGGCCACCACTGTTGTTGTGCTTGTTGTGTTCATGGAGCTGCAAGTTGAATGTGTGTTGTTGTTGTAGCTGCCTGCTACATGCTCTGCTGAGTACTTCCTCTTATGGAATCAATGCTTGGAAGTTTCTTGAAAACAAACAAATTTATTTTGTAGAAATCGATGGTCAAGCGTGGATTGGGTGGAATAACCCTGTCAATTGAGAAGCGATATTAAGAAGGCGAAGTTCCTATGAACTTCATAAGACGAGTTAGAGAATGAGCGTTGCTTCAAAAATTGATGTTGCGACTACTACGATGCTTCCAGTATCTATTGCCGCTAACAAAAAAATCTCATTTGTTATTTCGGTATCTGTGGTCCAAATCGCCGCTTGATTGAAATAAATGAAGAGAGCAGCGATGGATAAAGCCTCTGGAAAGTAATTAGCTTCACAGGGATTTTACTTTTGTTCAACAAATCGAAGCTTTTGAATTTCAGTCAGTGCTTTAAGGTCATCGGTTTTTGCAATTCAAAATAAAGCTTCGTGAGAAATTTTCTTCAAGTGATTTGTACTGGTTCGAAGTTATGAAGACAGAAGCGATTTCTAAAGACAATGATGGTGCTCTGCAATCTAGAGGACCAATTCGTGACGCTGAAGGAGATCAGGGGGCGTAACCTCGCATGCGATGTATGGCTACAGATCGAGGACGCGAATTTTCTGTCCCTTGCGAATGTATGGCTCAGTTTTCTATTCTCTCAATTGACATGACTTGGGAATGTGAGCTGCAACCTAGAGAAGGCGCAGAAAAATGATTTAGAGAAGTGCATTGGAGGAGAAGCATCGCTTCGGCCTCTATGTTTTAGTTCTGTCAGAAAGTACGAATTGTTTGCCGCCGTTTTTTATTTCGACTGCTGCAGAAGTTGAAGGAGTCCTCAGTGTGGAGGAGTACAGCCTGAAGTTTCTGTAGTAAAGGAAGTTGATATTGTTGCAGGGTTTTCCCGTCGTGTCAGGCTCTCGGCGGCCATTAGAAAGCCCATAAATGGGAGCGGAAGAGGGCACAATCGAGCCAGAATGAATACTCGGCAGGGCATGCGCTACATCTTGCTGGAGGGGCTGGATGTGGTGAATCCAGATAGCATGGTGCTCATCCAGGTTGATGGGAGCACCGTCGAGGAAATTGTGATGAGGGGAAACATGATGAGGAAGGGCTACCTCAGGAACCCAGAGGCCAATTGGGAGAGCTTCAGGGGCGGCTGGTTTCACTCTGGCGACCTGGCGGTCAAGCACCCGGACGGTTATATTGAACACACCACTTGTTCTTCTAGATGTAGCAGTTGTGTTATGCATTGTTGTAAAGATCTCAGCACGCGAAGGCCTGTGCGTGGAGAAAACAATCACTGCTGGAGACTGTGATCACGTGGTTGCATCACAAAAGTAAGAGGCACCTTCATGAAATATTTGTGATTTCTTTTGAAAGCTACCATTGATATTTTTCTTGAGAAGCATGAGGGCTTGAGCCGCAGCGCTTGGTATGTTGCATGCAAGTTCTATAGCAAAGTGAGGTGTATGTGCCCATTCCGTCGGACTCATAGAGCATTGATTGTGAGAAGTGTGATTGAGTTATGATTTTACAAGTATTGTTATTGATATTTTTTGGTTTGAAGGTGTGCATAGTTATGTTATTTGTGAGACATGTAATTGAAAGCAAGACTAGGATATTTTGATGTAGTGGTCCTAGAAAATTCTATGTACCTGAGTCATTGTATACCCCCTAATGTGAAAAGTTCATGGTAATCTAGAAACCACTATGTAAAGCATGGTTACAGGTAATCCGAGAAAACCTGATGCATGGTTGAGGGTAGTCCGAGAAAACCCAGATCATGGTTACTGGTAATCCGAGAAAAGCTGGTGCATGGTTGATGGTAATCCGAGAAAACCCAGAGCATGGTTATGGGTAAGCCGAAATAAAACCCAGGTTGATGATGATGTGATGAAGGGGGAGCTATGAGGAAGAATGGTTGAATGAACCATGTAGCTGAAAAGGATTCCTATAGAACTGGCGGT
>ML782897.1:546135-586741 GCA_009831015.1 Picea engelmannii | reverse complement strand
TCTCTACCGTTAGATCTGCGACCTTATAATGAACGGTCCAGATTTACAATGAAATTACAATATACTTTTACAAAGCAATTTTTTCTTCGGGGGCTTCTCCCCCAAACCCTCGCTTGCCCCTAGACCCCCCAGCCAGGGGGATAGGCCCCCCAGACCCCACAGAGGGGGTACCCCCCCTCTGCACTCCCTCGCGTGGAAGAGTGTACATACTTCTGGGGTGTAAATACTTCATGGGGTATACACACGGCTGAAAGAAAGGACCTCTGAATCAGGAAGATAACCAGGCTCCACAACCAACATGGCTCAGATCAAAACCTCGCTAATCTGGGGTTTCAGGTGTCGAGTGACTCTCCTCACGTCCTCGATATCCTCGATATCCGGAGTGCCGATATCTTGATGCGTTTCAGGATTTTCTTTGCTCTGTTCACGAAGACTTAAACTTCGCGTCCCTCCAGTTAGATCCAACAGCTCACGATCCCTAGAGCTTGGGCTCCGGATGTAACCGTAACCTCCTCACTTCTCTGGAAGATCTGACGGCTGGCGGGGTTTCGCAAATCCTCTCCCCAAGATTATGACTATCTGTCTTCTTCTCCTCGATACGTTCAAGAAATGAACCAAGGACTCCTTCCTGGACTTAATCGACTGTCACCCAAACCTCCGTTGCCTTGAGTCACTCGATATGCTCCCACTCTTTGTGCTACCTTCAATAGCTTCAAAGGATTTATCCCTCCTAAGCTTCCTCACGACTCTGAGTCTTAGAGAAGATTCTTGCACGCACTCCTTGTGGAAACTCTCAAACACTTCCAAGTGTTTAATACCTTCGAATCTACGCACACCTGTAGCAGTAGTCCTTCAATGCTTCACTCAGATTCACAACTGAGACTTTCTTTAGCCTGCGCACTCCTTGTACGGCTCCTATAACCCAATTTCACTTCTGGGTGAACGAGAACAAGAGTTAAACTATCTGAGCCTTTTGTCAATGCACTCCTTGCAGGAATCCTTGCTCAGATAGAGAAACAATTGAAACTCATTTCTTCTACTTCCTTTCTTAGATTTCAAACACTCAACAAGAAATCATTCATACATAGCATGTAAAACAAATGCATAACAGGAAGTAAATACTTATGAGCATAGCCTTCAACATACATACACAGAGAACAAACACAAAACCATGGATTTGAATCAACTTCTTCTATTAATTCAAGCTTTGTACATGGGTGTTCTTCCACAGCTCTTTGCTTCTCTTCTCAATGCTCAGGATTATGTTACAATGCACAATGAGAGTGTCTATATCCTATTTCCTTCTTGCACTCTAAAACTGTCTAATCTAATATTAAATTCTATCTACCTATTTCATCTCAACATAAATGCCTCCATCTACGTCAGACGAGAGCGTATGGATCAAGGTCTGATTACAATATAAAAGTACGCCTCTCTTTAATATCACATTTAAGGTTGGCGCATTATCTTCGAGACAATTTCAAAACTTGTGTTGGTTTTGTCCAGCTGTTCACTTGCATTCCGCGTTGGATCGCTTGCTGTGAGAGATACTCCTGCATCATACTCCCTTGCTTGAAAATTTTCATGGGCTCCTGTCCATGAGCTCCTACACGATATGTCCATGCTTATGTATCTCCTCTTCAATCTCCCAGCTGGCATCTTCAACTGGATGGCCCTTCCACTTGATCAAATATTCAAAATATTATTTCCTTCTGGTTTTCTTACCCACTCGTTTATCCAGTATCCACTCCATCTGTGGCCTATCTACAACTGGCATCTTCTTTTTCCACTGAACCTCTGACTACTCATTTCCAGTCTTTGTTTCTTCAACCTTATATGGGTACAAATCAGAGATATTGAATATCGAAGAAATTCCGATCCCATCGAGTAATTCAATCTCGTAAGCATTTGCCCCACATTTCTTCAAGACCCTACATGGCCCGATTTTCTTCATCTTCAGCTTATTGTATGTTCCTCTCGGGAACCTTTCCTTTCTCAAGTGTGCCAGAACCAAGTCACCAACTTCAAACTGAAGTTGTCTCTGATGTTGATCAGCTCTGTGTTTATACTGCTGATTTGAATTCTGGAGTCGCTCCTTCACCTGGCTGTGAAGTTCCTTCATCGCCTCAGCAAATTATTTTGCACTAGCGCTCCTAGTCGCAGTCTGTTTTGAATCCCTCAGTTCAGAAATTCCTCTCGGCTACATGCCATAGACAACTTGAAGTGGACTCTGCCATGTGATCCTGTTAACAGAGTCATTATAAGAAAACTCTGCCTGCGGCAATATATTGTCCCAACTACTGTGGTGCTTTGTCACCAAGCTTCTCAGCAAATCTCCCAGACTTATGTTTACCACTTCTGTTTTTCCATCCATCTGCGGATGGTATGCTAAACTAAACAACAAGTTAGTTCCCATCTTCTTCCATAGGGTTCTCCATAAATTCCCTATGAACTTCGTATCTTGATCCGAAACAATACTCCTTGGTAAGCCGTGAAGTCGAATGACTTCTTTGAAAAATAATTTCGTGATGTGAGTCGCGTCACTGGTTTTCTGACATGGGATAAAATGTGTCATCTTGGAAAATCTATCCACCACCACAAAGATTGAATCAAATCCTCTTTGTGTCCTTGGAAACCCCAACACAAAATCCATGCTAATCGCATCCCACAGCCTTTCACGAATGGGAAATGGTTGATAAAAAACCGCATTCTGCTTCCTCCCCTTCGAATGCTAGCAAATCCTGCATCTGTCCACAAATCTCTTGACCTCTAATAGCATCCCTGGACAAAAGTATGATTCTCTCATCTTTGCAAATGTTTTTTCATGACCGAAATGTCTGGCCAATCCTCCGATGTGTTTCTCCTTTAACAGATTCTCCCTCATGGAGCAATTTGGAATACACAGCTGATTGCCTTTAAATAGCAATCCTTCCTGGATCATGTATTCGGCCCACTGGCTTCTGTCTCTGAGAACTGGATTCTCAGTTTCTTCATACGCTTCCTTGAAGTCTAGATCATCTATGTACATGTCTCTGAGATCATCAAAACCCAATGCTTTGACTTTGAATTCTTGCAACAACAAACACTTCCTTCTCAAAGCATCAACGACTTTGTTAGCAGTACTAGAAATATGTTTAATCACAAATGTAAAATTCTACATGTATTCAAACCACTTAACATGCCTCTGATTCAACTTCTCCTGTTGAGTCACAAACTGTAATGCATGGTTATCACTATACAAAACAAATTCCTTCGGAATCAAATAGTGCCTCCACTTTTTCAATGCCTGAATGATGGCATAAAATTCCTTATCATATGTGGAGTACTTCACTTTTTCTTCATTCATCTTCTCGCTGAAATAAGTAATTGGTCTGTCATCTTGACTTAAGACCGCCTCGATTGCAAACCCACTTGCATCGCATTTCACTTGAAATGTTTTTCGTAAATCCGACAACACCAGAACAGGTTGTTCCATGATCTTCCTCTTCAACAAATTGAAACTCTTCTCAGCCTCTTCTGTCCAGTGAAAATATTTATGTCTTTTCTTCACTGTATCCATCATCACTGTGTTGATTCCACTGAAATTCCTAATGAACTTTCGGTAGAAACTAGCCAACCCGTGAAAACTTCTCACCTCAAATACGTTCTTCGGTGATGGCCAATTCTTGATTACCTCCACCTTATCTGGATCCATCCTCAACTCATTTTCTGAAATAACAAACCCCAAATAAATGAGTTATGTCTTCATGAACGGGGATTTCTTCATATTTATCAACAGCTTCTCCTGCTGCAAGTTCTTCATCACTGTAGCCAAATGCTTCAGATACTCCACCGTTGTTTTACTGAAAACTAGTATGTCATCCAAATACACAATGACAAATTTCTCGATGAACTCCTTCAGGACTTCGTTCATCAACCTCATGAAGGTACTTGACTCATTTGTTAAGCCAAACGGCATAACAATCCATTCATACAAACCCTTGTTTGTTTTGAATGTTGTCTTCCATTCATCACCCTCTCTCATGCGGATCTGATGATAACCACTCTTCAAATCAATCTTTGAAAAATACCTTGATCCACTCAAGAAATCCATCAGATCATCCATCCTCGGCAATGGAAATTTGTACCTGATGGTTATCTTATTAATGACCCTCGATTCAGTACACATCCTCCAGCCTTCGTCTTTCTTCGGACTGATTATTGTCGGAAAATCACATGGAATCAAGCTTTCCCTGACTAACCCTTTGTCCAACAATTCCTGGACTTGCCTTTTAACTTCTTCATTCTCCTGCGGCATCAATCTGTACGTGGATTTTTTTGGAAAACTAGCTCTGGGTATGAGATCGATATGATGCCTTACACTTCTCATCGGTGGCAACGAACGAGGTAGTTCGTCCACTACTATATCAGCGAACTCTTCCATCAATTCCTAAACTTCTTCTGGAAAATCATCCACTCTTGTGCTAGTCAGAACAATCTTCGGTTTTTTGACCACAATCAACTGTGGGTCCTCCTTCTTCTTAACCTCGGTAAGGAGTTCCTTCCCACTCATGAGAAGTACTTTGTTTCTTACTTTCGGCTTCACCTCCTTATCCTTTATCGAAAGCAACATGTGTGTCCTCTCATTCTTCTCCAGGGTGTATGTGTTCATCCTCCCATCATGAATCACATTTCTATCATATTGCCACGGTCTACCCAGCAATAGATGACAAACATCCATAGGAATGACATCACATAATATCTTATCATTATATCCTCCTATCGTAAACTCAACTAAGCATTGTTTAGTGACATTTACATGATGTCCCTTTTGTAGCCATGAAACTTTATATGGACTTGGATGATCAGTCGTCTCTAGCTCCAGCTTTTCTACCATCTCGGTTGAAACGAGATTGTCCATGCTACCGCTATCCACAATGACCTTGCATGCCCAACCCTTGGTCTTGCAAGCTATTCTGAAAAGTCTGGTCCTTTGGAATGAACTTTCCACTTCTTTCTCTGGTGTCAAAAGGACTTTTCGCATCACCAACGATCTTCTGCCTTCAGCGTCTTCTGCCTCAACATATCGCCTCTGTGCTTCGGTGGTGTGAGCTTCTCCTCCATATTTATTTTTCTCTGGACACTCGAATGACTTGTGCCCATTCTTTCCACATGTGAATCATGTGATTACTCCACCTCTTCCTCTTCCTCTACCTCTGGTACGAGGAAACCTATTATTATCAACATATCCTCCTCTCTGCTCAGTATGTTGTTCTCTTTTCTTTGCGTATTTCCCTCGCTGTGAACTTCTACCTCTCTCTGTCCGAGTCTGAGGTTTCTTCCAATCATCCCTGGGCTTATGGGTTCTTTCCTGGGCAACTGATTTTCCCCTGGGCTGACTTCTGCCTCTGCCCCTCTGACTCTACTTTCGGCTCAGCTTCTCTTCAGCTTTCAGACCCATCTGATAAGCATCTTCTACCATTCAGATGGTCACCATACTCATTTCATCCTGAATCTTCTCAGGCCATTCATATACCTGGCCACTTTTTCATCATTGCTTTCGCGATGACCTGCCCTGATAATCAACCTATAAAACTCTTCAGTATACTCCTTCACTGTCATCAACTTCTGTCTTAGGTTCTCCATCCTCCCGAATAGAGAAATTTGATAGTCCCTGGGAATGAATTTTGCCTTCATCTTTGCAATCATCATGTCCCAGCTCTTAATTTTTTTCTTGCCTTGGAAATGCCTATCCGAATGTAGTTCATCCCACCACAAGGCTACATGTCCTTTTAATCTCGTGACGGCATGCCTGACTTTCTTTTCCTCTTCGATATCTTTATAGTCAAAATAGGTGTCTAGAGCTCTAATCCAGTCTAGAAGCTCTTCTACATCCAGATTTCCCTCATAAACTGGAATGTCCATCTTTACCTTTGCACCCATTCTTGCAACAACTTTAAGTAAGCTCTCATTTGTTTCATCTTCTGCTGGGACTTCTTCTTCTCCATGTCTAGCATCATCTTCATTTTCGGACTCACTGATATCTCCTACATCAGCTATGCGCCTTTGTCTTATCTCCATGTCCACAACTCTAGCGTGTAAGTTATGCAGATCTCTTTCTACTTCTGGATTCTGCACATCTCTACCCCTTCCTCTGGACATCTCCCTTTCCTCCTCTGGATCGGGTGATTGTCTATCTCTTCTTCTCGGTGGCATGGTGAATCTTCCTTTTCCCTACTACAGGAAGCAAATAAGCTTTTATAAGCTCTGATACCACTTGATGTGTATCATAGTGCTCATTACCTCTTATGCCTCCCTCGTCTGAAATATACAAACAAGAATCAGGCTCTGATACCACTTGATGCAGGTGCGCTGGCAAGCACATCCGCTCATAGGATCTTCTCCTTCCTCAGGCCAAAGAACACTAAGGCTCTTCTATTTCCCTATCGAGAAATATGTACCCACAACAAACTCTCTACGTGATCTCCTCTTTACAATCGGGATATCGAACTAAATCTCGCGATCTCGCAAGTTCGTGAGTCGAAGCTTCCGACTCTTCCTTTCCAATCTTGCGATACCCGAACTGGTGATACAGTTATGGATCCTTTCCTTGTCAGTGCCCTCCCCACATGTAACCAAATGATAGGGCCTAAATATCAGCGCCTCTCGCAACTCACACCTTCGTGAGTTGAACTCTCGTGCCCTCCTGTTACGATCCTCTGAGACGCGATAGGTCAACGCCGGGTTAACTCCTCCCTTGACGCTTTTCGCTATTCACAACCTCGTAGGTTGAAGCATCGAGCCTTCACACTCTTATCCCGCGAATCCCCAAGATGAGAGAATTCAATGGAGTGTTGACTCCTTTCTCCAAGCAATGCGTGTCCACCTGTCAACCACGGGGGCCTCACCTTATGGCTCTACCACGTGTCCACATGAACCTTGGCTCTCAGCACTTCGCAACTTCTGATGTCGAAAGTGACTCCTCTCACCTTCTGAACCCCCGAGTGCACAATAGGCGATGGGGTTTCCGATCCAACGGTCCTCCTACGACCCAAATCCAACGGCTATCCTTCTTCCTCGCTCCTCGCGTCTTCGCGACTTGGAGCACCCAATGTTTGGGCTCTCACCCTGCGAACTTCCGAGTCCGCGAGATCTCTCGATCTCTTCCACCTGTCCTCCTCAGATGGACGACTCCTGGTCTTCTCGCCACTTCGCCACTCGCGAAGTTGAAGGACTTCCCCTTCTGTCCTTTGATGTCCGAGTCCCCGATATGGGAAATCTCGCGACACACGTCCGCTCCCAAACGAACGGATCATATCAAAACCTCGCTAATCCGGGGTTTCGGGTGTCAAGTGACTCTCCTCACGTCCTCGATATCCCCGATATCCCGAGTTCCGATATCCTGATGCCTTTTGGGATTTTCTCTGCTCTGTTCACGAATACTTAAACTTCGCGTCCCTCCGGTCAGATCCAACGGCTTATGATCCCTAGAGCTTGGGCTCTGGATGTAACCGTATCCTCCTTTCTTCTCTGGCAGATCTTACGGCTGGCGGGGTTTCGCAAATCCTCTCCCCAAGATTCTGACCATCTGTCTTCTTCTCCTTGATACATTCACGAAATGAACCAAGGACTCCTTCCTGGACTTAATCGATTATGACCCAAACCTTCGTCACCTTAAGTCACTCGATATGCTCCCACTCTTTATGCTACCTTCAATAGCTTCAAAGGATTTATCCCTCCTGAGCTTCCTCACGACTATAAGTCTTAGAGAAGATTCTTGCACACACTCCTTGCGGCAACTCTCAGACACTTCCAAGTGTTGAATACCTTAGACTCTACGCACACCTACAGCAGTAGTCCTTCAATGCTTCACTCAGATTCACAACTGAGACTTTCTTTAGCTTGCGCACTCCTTGCACGGCTCCTATAACCCAATTTCACTTCTGGGTGAATGAGAACAAGAGTTAAACTATCTGAGCCTTCTGTCAACACACTCCTTACTGACGACTTCAATTGCACTCCTTGCAGGAATCCTTGCTCAGATAGAGAAACAATTGAAACTCATTTCTTCTACTTCCTTTCTCAGATTTCAAACACTCAGCAAGAAATCATTCATACATAGCATGTAAAACAAATGCATAACAGGAAGTAAATACTTATGAGCATAGCCTTCAACATACATACACAGAGAACAAACACAAAACCATGGATTTGAATCAACTTCTTCTATTAATTCAAGCTCTGTACATGGGTGTTCTTCCATAGCTCTCTACTTCTCTTCTCAATGCTCAGGATTATGTTACAATGCACAATGAGGGTGTTTATATCTCGTTTCCCTCTTGCGCTCTAAAACTGTCTAATCCAATATTAAATTCTATCTACCTATTTCATCTCAACATAAATGCCTCCATCTACTTCAGACAAGAGCGTATGGCCCAAGGTATGATTACAATATAAAAGTACGCCTCTCTTTAATATCACATTTAAGATTGGCGCATTATCTTTGAGACAATTTCAAAACTTGTGCTGGTTTTGTCCATCTGTTCACTTGCATTCCGTGCTGGCTCGCTTGCTGTGAGAGATGCTCCTGCATCAATTAAGGAAGGTGATATCCCAAAAATTTCCTTTCGAACTCGGTTTGGACATTATGAGTTTGTCGTGGTACCTTTCAGATTGACCAATGCGCCAACAGTATTCATGAGCCTCATGAACGACGTATTTCGGAAGTACTTAGACCGTTTTGTACAAGTCTTTCTAGATGACATCCTCATATATTCCAAGAATGAAAGAGAACATGAGGAACACTTACGAGTGGTGTTGTCCTGTCTTAGAGAGAACAAACTCTATGGGAAGTTTTCGAAGTGTTCCTTCTTTCAGAAAGAGATCCACTATTTATGTCATATCATTTCTGGTGAAGGAATCTCTATGGACCCAAAAAAGGTAAAGGCCATTATGGAGTGGCCAGTGCCGAAAAATGCCCATGAGGTGAGAAGCTTCATGGGGCTAGCAAGTTATTACCGGAGATTTGTGGAAGGATTCTCAAAAGTAGTGAAACCCATCACCACTTTGCAGCGCAAGGGGGTCAGGTATGAATGGACGAAAGAATGTGATAGTGCATTCATTGAGCTTAAGAGGTTACTAACTAGTGTGCCAATTCTACGAGTGTTGGATATGGAAAAGGACTTCACAATCTGCATGGATGCCTCGAAGCAATGGTTGGGGGCCATGTTAATGCAAGATGGAGGAGTGATAGCTTATGCGTCAAGAAAGTTGAAGAAACACAAAAATCTTTACGCTACTCATGATTTAGAGTTGGTAGTTGTAATGCTAGCTCTGAAACTTTGGAGGCACTATCTTGTGGGGTAAAACTTTGAGCTCAAAACGGACCATCAAAGTTTAAAACATCTCTTCACTCAAAGAGATCTAAATTCCAGGCAAAGGCGATGGAGTGAGTTTATGAGTGAGTACAATTTTGGTATTTCGTACATTAAGGGGAAGGAAAATGTGGTCGTAGATGCCTTGAGTAGGAGACCACGTGTGTTCTCCTTGGTACCCTTAAAAGTCAATCTGAGGGAACATGTGTTGACGCAAATCCAAGGAGACAGTTGGTATTTAAAGGTTACTTCAAACCTTCAGAGTGGGAGGCAGTTAGATCCAAAGTATGAAGGATATAGTCTGGAAGCAGACGAACTATTGAGATATCGGGGAAGGATGTACATCCCTGAAAATGGGGATATTTGAAGCATCATACTAAAGGAAGCCCATAGAGCACATTATTGTGCACATGCGGGTGTGAAGAAGATGTACACGGACATGAGGAAGCTCTTCTTCTGGGTAGGCATGAAGCGCGATATAGTCCATTTCGTCACCAAGTGCCTAGAGTGTCAATAAGTGAAATTCAACCACCATCACCCGGCAGGCCTCTTACAACCACATGATGTTCCTATGTCCAAGTGGGAAGTCATCTCTATGGATTTTGTTGTGGGCTTTCCGCTCACATCTCATAGACACAATGCCATTCTTGTGATAGTTGATAAGTTAACCAAGAGTGCTCATTTTATTCCGGTTAGAGACACTTACGATGTCACTAATGTGGCACGTGTGTTTGTAAATGAGGTTATCTGTTTGCACGGGCTACCTAAGAAGATCATTTCAGATAGGGACTCTAGATTCACTTTGAGGTTTTGGACAAGTTTGCAGTCAGCGATGGGGACTCAGTTGAACTTAAGCACAACTTATCATCCTAAAATAGATGGGCAAGCTAAGAGAGTAAATCAAGTCATGGAAGACATTCTTAGGATGTATGTCATGGATAATCAAACCCAGTGGGAGAAGTACCTACCTTTGGTAGAGTTTGCCTACAATAACAGTTTTCATAGCTCCATCGGAATGCCACCCTACGAAGCTCTGTATGGAAGGCCATGCAGAATGCCATTGAGTTGGGATAGACTAGAAGACCGAGTAATAGTTGGGCCATAATTGATTCAAGAGATGGAGGAACAGGTGATTCAGATTAGGCAGAGACTAAAGGAAGCACAGGATAGGCAGAAAAGTTATGCGGATGCACATAGGATTGACCGAAGTTATGAAGTGGGAGACCAGGTTTTCATTTGTATCAGGCCTAATAAGAGTACCATATGGTTCGGGAAGGGGAAAAAGTTGTCACCTCGATTTATAGGACCATTCAGAATCCAAGAGAAAATTGGACTCGTTGCCTATCGTTTCGTACTGCCACCCCACTTGCATAAAACTCATAATGTTTTTCATGTATCTATTTTATGTCATTATGTTGCTGATGAATCACATAAACTAAATTGGAAGGAATTGCAAGTATCGGACGTGGGAACCCTCACAGTAGAATCGTTACGCATATTGGACCGTAGAGTTCGACAGCTCAGGAAGCATCTGGTAGACCAATTTAAGGTCCAGTGGGACAAGTATAGTCCAGGATCTGCTACTTGGGAAGATGCCGAGACACTATGACAAGACTATCCCTCACTTTTTTGACCACCTCGAGGATATGTTTCTAGAAGGTTGGGTGTATGTAACACCACCTTTTGAGTTAGACAACCAGGATTACCTGAGGCCTACACTTTTATTTTCTACTCACAGTGAAATTATTAAATGATACACTTAAACTTTTAAGAATGTAAATTTTATGAATGTTCAAATGTTATTGATGATGATGGATATAATGTGATCTACTATATGAATGTAAATTTTATGAATGTTTAAATATTATTGATGATGATGAATATAATGCGATCTACTATATGAATGTAAATTTTATGAATGTTTAAATGTTATTGATGATGATGGATATGATGTGACATATTGTGTGAATGTGAATCCTATGAAGTTTTAAATGATAGTAGAATGATGTTGGATATGATGCAATCTATTTGATAAATGATATTTTTATGAATGGGTGTCGAAATTGAATTATGGGACATTATGAGGTCTATTTATAACTTGAAAACTTTGATGTTAAGTTGACGGTACAAGGATACCGAATATAAATGATGATTGTATGCAATTACCTGATGATAATGCATAGAAAAGTATGAGTTTGTGTTACAAACTAATCTGCAGGTTATGGGCTATGAAATAGCCAAGGGATAATGATGATGAAAGTGGATGTCATGACCACTAGCCAAGAAACATTATGGTATGAATATTTGTATATGAGATTATATTGGTTTGGATGCATTGCTATGATATGTGGACCAGTGCAGGATTTCAGGTGATGAGACTACCCAAAACCAAATAAACGATGAAAAAAATCCCATCAACACGGTGCCACTGTATATTCCATTGTAGGGTGTGGACCCTAGTTATGATTAGGAGGGGTGGAGGCATTTCCCACCGTGTATCCCCCGAAACCTGAAGTCATGGGAGGATGATGTTAGCTCATGCTCCCCTAGACGTGTGATGATGACTGTCAGTTGCCTGTTGGGGAAGCTTGGTCAAGATAGTGACACTTTCGCTTACGGGTTCTATTTGGAGTTAGGTCAATATAGTTGACGCTCCAAGATAGTCCAGCAGAGGAAGGATAAGAATGGAGATGGAAGTAAGTTAAAGAAGAAGGATGAGTAGAAATAGTTGAGAAAGTATGGAGATTTGTCTTATGGTGGAATTTATTGATTTTCCCTTCTAAAAAGAAAATGTGTATATATGAATATTCATGGTTAGGTAACTAAACGACAGTTGTCTAAATAAAATTGTTGAACTAGATAATTGTAAATAAATAAATAAAATTCGCAAACATTTGATTGGTTTATTGTCTTTTATAAACGAATAGTCTTGTTGATTGGATTGGATGCATACATAAAATACTATAAGAGTGATAGTTATTGATTATTAGTACATGCACGAGACTTGTATGTACTAGCTACACATGCATTTCTTGTACATGTACACTAGTATGTATGAGTTTTCTTGGCTTACTTACTAATAGTGTCAGTTAATTGTCATGAATGTGAAAACCATGTTTCTTTTCCTTTGTATCATGAGATACCTTAACTTCAGGACGAAGTTTCCTAAAGGGTGGGTGTATGTAACAACCCTGGTTAAATGGTGCATAAGGTTTATTAAGTATAATGAATTAGATAATCTGACTATCCTAATATGTTTTAGTTAAACAATAATTATTTCTTAATAATATTAATTATTTATTTATTTATTTATTAATTGTTCATATTTGTTGATGATTAATTAATTAATTAATTGACTCATTAAATATTTGAGTGATGAATTAAAGGGGCTTAATAATTTTAATTTATTTAATTAAAAGACTTACGTATGAAGGAGGGTATAAGATAATAAAGGAGGGGATAAGGTAATTAATGGAGGGGAGGAGAGTCGGTGAAGGGGGAGATATGACGGGAGGAGTCTGAGGGGAGAGGGCATGATTTTGGGGAAGGAAGCATTTTGGAGGGGGAGACTAGATTTCTGTTTGGATATTTTGCTGGTGTGGGGAGTGTGATATTGGGAGTTTTTGTGAATCATTGCAGGGGGCACCGGGTTGTTGGGGGTTTTGGGCACGGGGACCAAGTTTCCTTTTGGTATCCTGGAGCTAGGGAGTCGGACAGGCTGCTCCTAGCTGGTTGGGTGGTTAGTCGGTTTGGGCAAGGTTTGGTCAAGAAGCAAGCTGGGCAAGGCAATAGGGAGGACAACCAGACAAGTGAGAGTTTAGCATCAGACGAAGGTATTTTAATTTATGTATTTGTTTTATGTATTTAAGGAATATGTAGTGTTATGTGGTTGTTTGTAAGCTTATTATGATCAGTTCAATAATTTTTATATGCTGGTTATGAAGTATTAAAAATGTTAGGATAACATTTCTTTAAAATAAATATTTTTCTTGTTTTATAAGGCTTTGTTGAGAAGAACCTTACAATATATGTGACCCTTTTAAGCTCAGAGATTTACTAAGTATGCTATATATATGGTCATTACAACTTACTTTGACACAGATCAACCTATCTTTGTGATCAATTATTTTTCCTAGCCTCTTTGCTTCTATCGAGTAAGTTGTATCAATTTCTGGTTTATTTTTTAATTCTTCTTTTACTATTTCTAGCGTATCCTCATCTTGTTGTTCTTTTATACCAAAAATTATGAGGTTCAAGGTTGTTTTGTTATGCTCATGGTCCAATTCAATTAGCTTATTCATTTCCTCTTTGATGGGTTTGATATCCAATTTGTTTTCCATATTACTGAGGGTCAAATTCTTGGTTAGTTTTTCTTCTAGCGCTTTAATCCTATCTCTCAAGTTGTGATTTTCTTCAACCCCTCCTTCTTGGGTTAATTGTTTATGTTTTTCCATTTCTTGAATTCTATTATTCATTCTCTGCAATTCACTCTTGAACCCTAAGAATCTATCCTCTAGTTGAGTTTGAATGGTATCTTTAATTTTTTTATCAATCATGGCCTCTAGCTCTATTTGGAGTTTTATGTCTCTTTCTTCACTCCTTTTTTCTAATGTTTCTAACTCTCTTTGGATTTTGGCATCTCTCTCTTCTTCTTCTTTTTTTCTGATGATTCCATATAATGGTAAAGGATCTCTAAGGTGATTTTGGGGGGCTCCCCTTGTTACGCTGATTTTTTGGAATAGGTGGTGGAGTGTTCATATTGAAAAGAAGAGAAAAAAGATGTAACAATTATTATTATGGATTGACATTATCTCTCAAATCAACTTTTACTTCTGAAACTTAAAATAAATAAATAGATAAAATATATTTAAATCTTTTTACATAAAAGGTGATTCACCTCATTTAAAATTTCCAAATGCTCAACCCTTTGAAGAAGCCAAAAATAATTTCTCGAAGAAATATTAATTTCAAAACCGCAGAAAAATATTATTCTAGTTCAAAACCAAAAATAATATTAAATAGTTTTTATATAAATTGCATTCATAAAAACTATTTAATTTATTACTAATAATAAAAAATATATAGAAAAATAATGATAATAAAAATATGATTTATTAAATAACAATAAAAAATTTATTAAGACTAATAAAAACATAACAAAATACTTTTCATTATATATACAAACAAACATAAATTCATAAATGAAAACTATTTAATTTATTATTAATAATAAAAAATATATAGAAAAATAATCATAATAAAAATATGATTTATCAATTAACAATAAAAAATTTTATTAATACTAATAAAAACATAACAAAATATTTTCCATTATATATACAAGCTTAAATTCATAAAAAAATATAATAATATTACATATAATCATTAATAAAATATTCATAAAAAAATTAATATTGCATATAATCACTAATAATCTACAAGTAATTTTTAATTTTAATTTTAGTTATTAAAAATATTATTAAAATAATTTCTTATCCAATTTACAAAAAATTAAATAACAATTTAAATACTTGAATCATATATTTATAATATTTCTTATCCAATTTACCAAACAATTTAAATACTTCAATCATATATTTAGAATCAACCATGTGCACTTTAGTGAGTGAATACTCATTCAAAAAAGACGGCGACTTATACATTTTTCTGGTCTAACTTATGAGACTTTCTATCTAGTCCACATCTCGAACTTCATGTATTCAAGTCTTAGATATATAATTTGGGTGACGAAAGAAAATTGAAGACGATTAAGGCTTTATATCTCCCCCTCATCTAGAACTTAATGTATTGAAATCTTAGATATATAATTTGGATGATGAAAGATATTGGAAGATGATTAAGAGATAATTTTTTATAGTTAAAACATTATCATTATTTTGACGTTTTTGCTTGGATTTGTAACATTCTAAAATAATTATTGGTAATGACGTTACATTTTGAATTGGTGAAGAAATGTTGTAATATTTTGTATGATAGTGAAATGGTCAAAATAATGATTAAGAGATGATTTTTGATAGTTGAAACATTAGCGAGTGGGCCATTTCAAGTTTAATGCCATTAAAATTTCATTATAATGGCTAATTGCAAAACCAAAAACTGTACAAGGAGGTAATTAATGTTTAATTGCACCACAAATCTTGGTGGAATTAATCAAAACAATTGCCAAAAAATAAGCACCATACATTCAACCGATCAAGAATCAAGACTAGATGTTAAGTTGTAATTATGTCTTAAGTTTGAATATGAGCTTGCAGACATTACTCTTCTTCTCCTTTTCATTGATGGTCTCAAGTTTTGGTCTCCAACATTGCCCTCTGGACTTGACCAATTGAGCATACTCTTTCTGTAATTCAGGGGTATTGCAGAGCCTACCCGGCTCATCGTCTGCAGAATCCCCGCCCACTGAATGACCGCATTCATCAGCGTTAAGCCTTCCGTCTTCCATAAGCTTTGAAATAAACTTCGGGCAGACTCTGATTCGAAGGCCTCCGCCGGTGTCGCTTTTCTGTATCTCAAACGGCTGGCAGAAAACAGAAGCACGTTCAATACTGCGAAGCGGAGCTGAGAGGCGAGCAGTGGAGGTTGGTGGAGCTTTTGGGGGAGGTGGCGGCGATATTAAGGAAGCCAGCGATAGGAGAGATAAAGGAGACTGAAAGAAATGTTGGGGTAGAAGGAAGTACTTGCTTCCCACCTCCAGTTGCTCATTTGGAGAAAGAGTGGTGGTCTTCTGCCCGATGTAGAACGAATCCGAGTGACAGACTAAACATTGAGGGAATTCTTGAATGATAAGGGCGGCACAGAGGGGTTTATGAAAGATTTGAAGGGTGCCATCTGAGCGAACCAGCTGAATGGTTTCTTCCTTGTCCTTTATTCCCACCGCAACGCAGGACGCCAGATTGCCCATATTTTCTCTTTTTCCCTATTATCAACACGCAGAGTAAAGCATGGATATACGTGGATATGAGCATTGTATATAAATAATCTGTAAACCAGTAGAGAGACGTGGATATGAGCAGCATTTGACCATGTACGCTCTGCGATTCGCTTGTGTGCACGATATCGTCAACACAAGTTGTTCTTCGGGAAGCGCGAGAGCGTGGGCTTGGGCTTGACCTTCGCGTAGAATTGTTCTTTCTGTTGAATTTTCAAAGCAAAAAATACATTTGAATTTGCACTTTTATGATGGATTCGCTGGTCCGGCGCGAAATGGCGAAGACTTGAAAACCTTTTTGAAGTTAATGGCGATGAGTTGAAAGTCTTCTGGAAGCTTCTGGCTATCCAAAATATAAATCGAATCTTCTGGAAGTTGCTGGCCATCCAAAACATTATGAATCGAATCAGTCTTACGCCGCCGCGCAAATGCAATCTGTGGTGGATTTTACCGGGGCTTCCCTTGTGAGAGCTTTAACCGACTTCTCGTATTATAGGGACGCGACCACGTGGAAGTAAGACTTACGATAGCACAATTGTCTTTTGGTACCTTTGCTTTCGGAAGAGTTAAACAACTAGGATTACCTCTAGAATCACATATAAATATGTTATTAGTTTATTATGATGTAATTATAAATTATATAAATTTAGTTTAAGGATGATGTTGTTTTTTTCTTACAAATAAATTGTAATGAGGCTTATATATGGCCAAAAAATCCATGTCCTTGTTACTTAATACATGTTTGCATTTGATTCCTATTTTTATTTTTTGTTATTTTTTTTAATTGATAAAAAAACATAAAATTGTTTGATCAATTATCTATCATGGCATCCTTTAGAAAATATAGAGTTTATCACTCCTCACTAGAGTATCTTTTACAAATTCTTTAAATTATAACCAGTGAGGATGTTGATCCAGAGCTTCTTTGGATAGAGAATTGTGCATTTACCTTCAAACCAGTCTATAATCACCTTAGATTCACCTGCAATCTTTACTTCATTAAGATGTAGAATCTTTTCCAGAGTGAGTAGTCCCCATAACCCAATAATCTTTTCCTTAATATTAGTACCTTCACCAACATCAGGTGTATCTGTGATAACATGTTCTGAACTGAACTTAAGAAAAACTCCAAATCCACATTGACCTCCAACAACAACTCCATCGAAGAATCCAATAGGCTTGTTTCCAATGTACACTAGGGACAATATATAGTCCAGACTAAAACCTTCAAAAACATCCTTGTATTCCCATAGTGACATCAGAATTATGCTACAGATCAGGCCTTCATTCCGGGGAAAATCTTCAAATAGAATTTTATTCTTGTAATTCCAAATTCCCCAAAGGATATGGTAAGGAATTGACTTGTGATTGAGAAAGGTAACAGAGCAATAAATAATTTTTTCTTGTAATGAAGGATGATCCCAGTATCCTCTTATCTGTAGTTGTTTAAGAACTTCCATCCAGATGAGTTGTGAAATTGAGAAAATAACAAACAAGTGAACACATGTTTCCTCATCATGTAACCACAATGGACATACTGAAGGTCATATACCTCCTCTAAGTCTATAATTCTCACAAGTGAGGACCTAGATTTTTAGGCACAGCCAAATAAAACAAACATTTTTTGTAGGGATCTTTAATTTCCATATTAATTGATACCACCATCTAGGCTTCTCATTACTATGTTGTGAGACCAAGGCTTCATAAGCTAGCTTAGTTGTAGCCTTTCCAGAGAACTTATTCCAGGACCAACAAATTGTATCCTCCTAATTATTCTGAAAAATTCCACTACATCTAAGCATTGACAGATATACATCCCATTCCAAGGCAAACGAACCTTCCAGGCCTAAATCCACTAAATAAATCCACCTAACAACGTCCAAGGGATTATGAATTGTAGAGTTTGTGATGTGTGCCAAAGAATAAATATGTGCATCTTGGAGCAACCTAATCAACTCACCTGAAAGCTTATAGGAGGAGTTGCAACCAATGAAAGGGTCCTAGCCCTCCAAAACTCTTGAACCACACCTACATTCCAAGCACACCATCCCTTCAAAATTGGCAAAGAACCCAAAAGATGTTTCCAAAAATTAGATGCCACATGAAATTTATATCCTTTTGTCCTCAACCAAGATATGACATCAACTCCTTTCAAGTATTTTTTTATCATAACTTTTCTCCAAAGACCTAAACCAAACAATGCTCTCCATAAAGATTTTGTAGTTAAAGCTTTTGCAAACCAGTGAAGATTTCGAATATCCTAGCCACCAAAAGCTTTGGGTTTAGAAATATTATCTCAACTTGCTAAGTGAAATCCCGAGGGCTTCTTTACTCCTTTCCATAGAAAAAGGAAAAAAAATTGACTAAGTTTATTTATGATGTTAACAGGGACTTTAGCAAGACTCGGCCAATAAACTGGCATGTTTTGGAGGACATAAATTGTTGGGCGTGCCTTGTCTCATAGACAAGGGGTCTCATACACCAATTTGGTGTTTGGCTTGGCCATGACCTTAACAATAAATTATTATTATTATTAGAATGTAACAAGTATTTGACTAGTTTTATTTGGTTATGGATATTTGGCTAATTTAGTGAGTAAATGTTCCCCTTTAGGTGAAAGGTACTAGTTTACACTAATGAATGAATGTACAACTTGAGTGGACATAATAGTCGAGAACTTTATTCCTCCTAGGAGGTCACAGGTTCAAATCCAAAGAGAAGTAAGATATGTATAGTTGCTCAGAGTAACTTAGTTAGGGATTACATTCTTATAATTTGAAATTTGAGATTATTTTATAATAATGGGATGTCAATGTTTATATATATATTATTATAATGAATAATAACTATAAGAACATTCTTTTACTAAAACTGAAAAATTAAGATTAAACCAAACTTGGATTGACAACTTCCAAGGTAATTTTTATTAGTGAATTTAAATATGTAGATCGAAAATAATAGATTTTAACTAGATTTGTTACAAAAATGATAGATAAAAATGACATATTGCAACCGAATTAGCCAAATAAAGAACCATAATACCACAAAATATTATACTTTTATTGATGGAAGCAATGTTCACTTACCTCTTCAAGGGGGAGACCTCCAATTGAATAGAGATTTGATTAGAAATAAATTCACAAGACATTACATTACATTTCTTCTACTTCTTTATGTAGTACTTTCTACCTCTTAAGAACATTGTAGAGAAGGAACTTTCTAGTAGATGAAACCTTCTAGTAAGCCTCCTTACATTTATTTCTTTCACACTCCTGCATAGGCCTTGTTTATTATAGATGACCTCCATACATAGAAACCTATCTACACTCTATCTAACCACTTATGGGTTAGGGAAGGTAGGACCCTAACATGCTCTCCCCCTCAAAAAATACGATTGTCCTTGACACTAGAAATGAGAGAATTACTAAAGGATCTCTATCAATTCTCATGTGGCATCCTCGGGTGGTGTATCCTTCCATTATATTAGGACCTCTTGGATAGTGTGCTAGTAGAGATGATGCTCTCTTTTTTTAGGATCACGGGATCTCCACTTACTGAACCCGTGACATAGCACATGCGTTCATGGGACATTAACAAATACCCCTAATTTCACTACATATTGAAAAATACCTCCCAAAATCATTTTTTTGAACCTCATTCCCATTATACCTTTTCAATAAAACAACATTATTTTTACTAGATATTCTCTATTTTTTCCAAATGCCCCTTTTTATACCCCCAGTACCTATAAAATCCCTCATACCCCACATCCTCCAATATATTGACCCTATTTTTCACAATTTTAAAATCCCCTTTATGAATGAAGATGATAAGATATTGGTCAATATATGAATACCCCATGTTCAAGATGGCCTCAGGTTGCAACCAAATGGAACTTTCTTCATCCAATTTTGGAAGGCTAGTTTGAATACGGAAATTAGATACAACCACTTTCTTTAAGTAGGAGACATAAAAGATTGTATGAATTTTAGAGTGGCTTGGAAGTTCATATTTCTAAGCCACTAGCCCAATACATTTGAGGACCTTATAGGGGCCATGAAAATTTGGAGTAAGCTTATGGTGGTAGTTATATTTGAGGAAGTATTGGAGCGTGGGGGACAGACCCGGGGTTAATCAGTCCAATACCAAAAAAACCCTTAGATACTGACCCTTTTGGCATCACCTGCATAGCAAGTGAAGTCTCACCTGAGGCATCTAGAGGGGTTGCAGGAACCAAGGTTCTACAGTGACGAGGGGAAGTGAGGCGTCATTCGGATCCTTTACGTACATGCGCGGTTCTCATATTTAACAGTTACTTTGTTATTAAACATGATCTATGCACAAAATTACAATATCATATATGATATATTTATTCAGCACAAACCAAAAGTAACATAAATTGCAACCATAACACACAGATTATTTGGTTCACCCAACATGGGCTACATCCATAACAACTTCCTTTTTATATTATTCATTAATAGCTTTCTTACAACTACGCACTGCGCTACAAAATATGCAACAATAATATCATCCCAAACCTTCCTAGTCATTCTGTTGCAGTGCAAGTTCACCCCTTAGCAACACTATAGATTTCTTCCTTTGCTTGACTCCCTTACCCAAAAATCATTTGCAACTTATGTACATTATCACATTCTCATTCTCACATCCATACCTCTCTATTTCCTTTCTTACATATTTATACATACGAATAGGGCTAAGCCCATTACAAAAGTGGACAAAGTGTCCCCAAGCTCTGTGGTTTATACCATTTTTCGCCTTCTGCACACTTCTCCATCGTGCATCCTAGTCCATATTCTAACTGTCTTTTACCCTTTGACCTCCTTTTGGCATAGATCTCGAAACTTATCCAAAATGTCTATCCAACATGCCCCCAGTACTCACTTGTGGTTCGTCTCGAGCCACTCAATATTTCTTCTAGAGCGTCGAAGGTCGCCTTCACTATTACAGGTCTCATACTATTAAATTTCACCTGCAGTCTAGACGTTGCTTGATAACTTAAGACAATCTTTCTGAAAAATGGAGTTGAATAAGCATGGAACTCCTTCCTAACTTCCCTCTTTAATTTGGGTAGATGGTTTTCTTGTTTCTTGAATATCATAACTATCACCATACCCATATTCTTGCTATGTAGAAAGTTATCTTTAGGTGTTCTTCATATTCCTGTGCTCCTTCTTAATGCATCACTGGTTCATTGCACTTCTACCGTTATTTTATGTTACCTTTTGTTCTGTGCAGTCTAGTTCTAGGACAATTTTCTAGACTGGGGTCGATTACTATCGTTCGCGGGACTTCTTCTTGCACCAGTGTTACAGTCTGTTGAAAATTCTATACTATGGATTTAGGTGATACCATCTTCCTCTACTATAATCTACTCATCTTCTCTTCCTTTCGTTCTTTCTCCTCACTGTGTTTAGATTCTATCTAGCAATTGGCTCTTCTTCCTATCTCGAATGGATAAGAACCAATGGTCTTCCCTTTTTGTTTGTTTTATAGCAAGATGGTTCTATGCATCCTACTTACAGTCTCATTCGAGTGTACTTATAATCGATTTCTCCCATGGATTTTCAATAATGTTATTTCCTTTGGCAGGTTTCAGTTTTAATCGGCCATCCTATACAAATCTTCGTCACACTCGTTCCCACCATCTCTCGATTGAATTCAATTTCGAATGCTTTTCCTATCGATTTTAATTATGACTATGCACTTCCTTACATAATTTTATATTGCATTTCCAACTATAGTTTCATTTCACGCCTAAAATCTTCATCTAATCCACTAATGGTTTCCTTTATTGCCCCATTACTTTGTATCTTCAACAGATTTTTCATTCAATTTGGTAATCGGTCAAGGTCTTTTGTATTTAATGTTACGTGACAACAATTCTCCGTTGTCATGTTAACTCTTGATTGCACTTCCGGTCATGTGGTGTGTTGAATGCTTCTAAGGTTTCATCTACGCAATCACATCTTTTTTCACTATCGCTCCCTTGTTTCCTTCATCTGTGTTTCCTTCTATATATTTTTATCTTATTTACGATAGTTTCCAGATTCCCCTATTTACGCATAACCAAAAATTCTTTACCTTGTCAACACCTAGCCTCTTACATTCCACTTCCTATTTTTCTTTCTTTTTCTATCTTTTTTTGTCTTTTTCTTCCTATAGTACACTATGATACAATTTTAAACTGCGCATCTCCTCTAGTACACAGAAGGATGGTCGTCCCTATACATTTTCAACCAACTCCCATTAACTAGTCCTTCCATGACTTGTCCATCCGACTACTCTAGTTGAACAACATCTATGTCAGTCACATGTTTGATCATATATGGTCCTAACCTGTGCATCCAAAATTTCCTGGGTGTTGTAAGAAATTCTTGTAGTAGAGAAGTACTAGATTCCCTGTTTGGAACTTCTTATCCTTGATGTTTCCAGCTCCAGTAGCATATCAATATGTAGATGGAGTAATAACGGTAATAAAAGTTCCTGACCTAGGAGATAAGGTGGTTGATGGATATTAAAAGTGGGATGCTCATGGTGGTAATTAAGATGATCTTGAGCATGATCGGTGCCATGTCTTTTCTTATTCCTTCTATACTTGTTGATGGAAACTTGCAATAAAGTGACCTTCCTCTAGTATTAATAATTGTGATAGCCTTTGTTCTACTTTGTCAGAATTCGTAAGGTCTGTCATTGCCATAATGCGCAAACTCGTTATAAGAAATTCCATGGGCATGACTGCTTTTTGTACGAATCCTAACTTAAAGGGTGTCTGTCCTGTCAACTTCTTGCTTGTAGTCCTGTAATCCTAGACTAATGTAGGGATTCTTAAATCCCAGTCATTTCTCCCTATGTTGCACACCTTAGTCAATGCATTTTCCAATATCGTTTTGAAGGATTCCACCATTCCATTTGCTTGCGAGTGATATGGAGTGGTCTTTCGATGTTGTATCTGGAACTCCTCTTTCAGTTTTGCAATTTTCTTGTTTAAAACGTCAGTCCCCTGATCGCTCATAAGTATTTTAGGACACCCAAACCCTGTAGCTATGTTCTCAAACAAGAATCATGCAACTGTCTACGCGTTGCAATCTATAACTGGTTCTACTTCTTCCTATCTTGTCAAGTAGTATTTCATGGTAATTATGTATCTTTCTCTTGTTCTTCTTCCTCGTGGATTGATAGGTGTGACAAAATCGACTACCCATTTGTCAAATGCTTGTAAGGTAACTTATGGATTCAAGGGCATCTCATCCCTTCGTGATGGTATTCATACTCTTCGATAAACACCATAGTTTTGAAAATATTCCTTCCTTTCCTTATGGAGGGTAGGCCACCATAGCCCTATACAGAAGATCTTCTGCGTTTTCTCCTTTCTTGCATAGTGTCCTCCTTCAATTTCGTCATGCACTTCTTATAAAATCATGGGTTTTTTTCTGTTCTAGCACACATTGTCACAATATCCCATTGATGCCTAACTTATATAAGTTCCCCATGATTAACTGGTAATCTGTTGATCTGACCACTAGTTGTTTCTTTTGGGCTATTGTCATATCGGGTGGAGCCACTCCTATGCTTAAGTACTGGACAATTTCTACAAACTAATCTTCTATCATCTTCACTGAAAACAATTGTGCATCTGGTAAGTTTACCTGCATCTTCTCCTATCAAAATATATGACACGTGTTCTGGTCTTGCATTCAGTTTCCCTCGCTTCATGATAACCTAAAAATCATACTCCTGGAATAATAAAAACCATCTGCAGATCCTCCCCCCCAAAACTAGTTTGTTCACTAGATATATGAGTGCAAAATGGTCTATGTACATCTTGAAGTGGGATCCCAATAGGTAATGTCTAAACTTTTGCAAAGAATACACCATTGCTAAGCCTTCTCTTTTTGTTGTTGTGTAATTTTTCTCACATGTCGACAACTTTCTACTAGCAAATGTGATTAGCTGGTCTAATTGACCTTACCCAGGTTGGGCTAGTACTGTGTTGAGTGTTATTGATGATGCATCCACATGGACGTGAAACTCTTTCTGCCAATCTGGGTATACCATAATGGACACATTTACTAACTTCTATTTTTAACACATCCATACCCTTCTGACAGTTTCGTTCCACTGAAACTTATCTTCTTTCTTCAGTAACTTCTCCATTGGGATTGTAATCTGTGCATAGTCTTTTATAAATTTTTGGTAGTAAACCGTATGACCCAATGTTGTTCTCAACTGTTACACAGATTTGAGTGGTGGTAAATTAAGAATTATTTCTCTCTTGTCTGGATCAACTAGAAAACCTTCCTTTCATACTACATGGCCTAACAATATCCCGAATGGTGTGCCAAAAATACATTACTTCAAACTTAATGAAATATGATTTTGTCTACACTGATCAAGCATCAAACTTAGAGTTTCTATGTGATCTTTCAATAGGATAAAGATAGTCCAATCATCTAGGTATACTTTAAGAAACTAATGACAACCACTCTGGAAAATACAACAAGTGCATTATTTAACCCAAACGACATCACTATGTACCGGTAACTTCCCCACTCCATTAAAAATGTCATCTTGTTTCTTTGTTCTTGTGTAATATTTATCTGATGGTATCTTGAAAATTAGTCATTGAATGAATAGGCCTCCTGTCCTCCTATGTTTTCCAATACTTCATCTATAAAGAGGATCAGGAATGGGTCATGTAAGCAAACATCATTCAACTTTCTGAAGTAAGTGTTACCTTAAATTTTTGGAAGAGATCCTCTCAGTGTGTCATTCCTATCCACACTTCTATCTATGAATACCAACTCTTGGGGACTGTCTCCAACATATGTATGAACTTGTGCATCCATTCCTACTTTCACACTTGCTTCCAAGTTGTTACACATCGCCCCACGTGGTCTCTCAGATCGCTCATGCATGTAAACTTGGGCATATTATCCTATGTTCCAAACCTGATTTGCATAATCCTTTTGCACCGTTTCCAATCCACTATCTCTTCCTTGTGGGTTTCCCACCATCTCACTGGGGTTTCTCTTAGTGCAAAAAATAACGCTAACAACATTTGTTGTTTAGGTATATACTGCTCGAATTTATTATGATTTTTTGCTTGAGTTTTTGTGTGGTTTTTGAGACCTAGAATGTATTTTACTTACTAAATTTTAAGTCTCTTTTTTTTTTCCCTTTGGGGTTTCATCCTCTCCAAGGATGAGTCATTCTTAATGCACCTGCAGTGTAATTTGGTTCTCTTAGGATGAATAAAATTACTCTTTTTTTTCTGAGAAAGATATATATATATATATATATATATATATATATATATATATATATATATATATATATATATATATATATCTTCTTTTGTGAAGAATATAGGTTGAATTTATGAAAATGGATAGATGGATAGCATGCTTTTAGTGAAATGTGGCCATGGAAATTTGACATTTGACATTATTTTTAACAGATTCCTCAAAATTTATATAGGTCTTGTAAATTTTGATGTGTAGTAAAAAACAATTTATAGGAAATTGTGTTTTCTTTGTAACCATGTAGGTCCCACTTATTTTTTATTTTCCTTTTAGAAAATAATATTGTTTATTATTTACCTTTGAAAGTATGGAAAAAAATATTAAGTTTTCAAAGGAAATAAAGGCGAAAAGATTATGAAATTGAAACTATGAAAATGATATTCCATTGGATAAAGGATTCATTGATGAATCCAATGGCATCAACTATGCCATGTAAGATGAAAGAGATAAAGGAGTTTTACCCCTTGAAAATTGAAGTTGCAAGACTGGATTTTTATAAAAATTGCTTGATCCAAGATTTTTATAAAAATTGATTGAGACCTTAACTTGGATTTTCAAAATATCTAAATCCAAAATTAATAAAACCTTTAGTCAAGATTCTTTTGAGTTAATAAAAATAGCTCCATTAAACTAAAAGTGTTCACCACTAATTAAAAAAAAACCTAGATCTAACTATATACCTTAGCAAGAGTTTACTTAACACAATTTAAGAACTCAATCAAAGATTTGACTTATTTGACAAGAATTATTTCTTATCCAATTTACCAAAAAATTAAATAACAATTTAAATACTTCAATCATATATTTATAATATTTCTACAATTTAAATATGTAAATCATATATTTCTAATATTTCTAATCCAATTTACATACTTCAAAATACTTCAATTTAAATACTTCAATCATATATTTACAATCAACCATGTGCACATTAGTGAGTGAACACTCATTCAAAAAATAGGGCGACTCATACATTTTTCTGGTCTCATAGTAAGTTATGAGACTTTCTATCTCGTCCACATCTCGAACTTCATGTATTCAAGTCTTAGATATATAATTTGGGTGACGAAAGAAAATTGAAGATGATTAAGACTCCCCCACATCTAGAATTTTGGTGTATTCAAATCTTAGATATATAATTTGGAAGATGAAAGAAATTGGAAGATGAGATAATTTTTTATAGTTAAACATTATCATTATTTTGACGTTTTTGCTTGGATTTATAACATTGGTTATGTTTAACGTTTTTGCATGGATTTATAACATTCCAAAGTAATTATTGTAATGCGTGACGCTAGATTTCGAATTGGTCAAACATTGTAATATTTTTGTACGACTTTGAAATAAAGAGATATTTATGTTTTACAAATAATTAAATAATTACAAGATATAAATATAATTTAGCCAAAAATTATTGATATTTTAATTAGTTATCATTAGATAAATTTAATAAACACTCTCAATGATCAAGCTTTAAATCGTTATTATCGTACCAAATAAACCTTCCTAAATTTATTTGGAGAGATATGCTGATGTTCATCCATTTGCCTCCTGAGAATGGTTTTATCCCTTGTCCCAGGGATTGTTTTATCTATATAAACAACCCACTTGACCAATGATGGACCTGTGGATTAGTCCTTTGTTTTCAAGTTTAATGCCATTAAAATTTGATTATAATGGCCAATTGCAAAACCAAAAACTGTATAAGGAGGCCATTGATGTTTAATTGCACCACAAATCAAAACAGTTGCCAAAAAATAAGCAGCATACATTCAACCGATCAAGAATCAAGACTAGATGTTAAGTTGTAATTATGTCATAAGTTTGAATATAAGCTTGCAGACATTACTCTTCTTCTCCTTTTCCTTGATGCTCTCCAGTTTCGGTCTCCAACATTGCCCTCTGCACTTGACCAATTGAGCATACTCTTTCTGTAATTCAGGGGTATTGCAGAGCCTACCCGGCTTATCGTCTGCAGAATCCCCGCCCACTGAATGGCCGCGTTCATCAGCATTAAGCCTTCCCTCTTCCATAAGCTTTGAAATAAACTCCGCGCAGACTCTGATTCGAAGGCCTCCGCCGGCGTCGCTTTTCTGTATCTCAAACGGCTGGCAGAAAGCCGAAGCACGTTCGATACTGAGAAGCGGAGCTGAGAGGCGAGCAGTGGAGGTAGGTGGAGCTTTTTGGGGAGGTGGCGGCGATATTAAGGAAGCCAGCGATAGCAGAGATAAAGGAGACTGAAAGAAATGTTGGGGTAGAAGGAAGTACTTGTTTCCCACCTCCAGTTGCTCATTTGGAGAAAGAGTGGGCGTCTTCTGCCCGATGTAGAATGAATCCGAGTGACAGACTAAACATTGAGGGAATTCTTGAATGATAAGGGCGGCGCAGAGGGGTTTATGAAAGATTTGAAGCGTGCCATCTGAGCGAACCAGCTGAATGGTTTCCTCCTTGTGCTTCATGCCCACAGCAACGCAGGACGCCAGATTGCCCATATTTTATGTTTTTGCCTATTATCAACACGCAGAGTAAAGCATGGATATACCAAGGAACGCAGAAGTGGCCTTGTATATAAATAATCTGTAAACCAGTAGAGATTTGAGCAGCCCTCGACATTTGACCATGTACGCTCTGTGATTCGCTTGTGTGCACGATATCGTCAACCCTGGTTGTTCTTCGGGAAGAGCGAGAGCGTGGGCTTGACCTTCGCGTAGAATTGTTCTTTCTGTTGAATTTTCAAAGCAAAAAATACATTTGAATTTGCACTTTTATGATGGATTGGCTTGCCCTGGCGAAGACTTGAAAACCTTTTCGAAGTTAATGGTGATGAGTTGAAAGCATCCAAAATATAAATCGAATCTTCTGGAAGTTTCTGGCCATCCAAAACATTATAAATCGAATCAGTCTTACGCCACCACGCAAATGCAATGTGCGGTGGACGAGGGAAGGGGGATATTACCGGGTCTTCCCTTGTGAGAGCTTTAACCGACTTCTGTATTATAGGGACGCGACCACGTGGAAGTAAGACGTACGATAGCACAATTGTCTTTTGGTCCCTTTCTTTTCGGAAGTGTTAAACAACTAGGATTACCTCTAGAATCACATATAAATATGTTATAAATGATTAAGTTTATTATTATGTAATTATAAATTATATAAATTTAGTTTAAGGATGATGTTGTTTTTCTTCCAAATAAATTGTAACGAGGCTTATATATGGCCCAAGAAAAATCCATGTCCTTGTGACTTAATACATGCTTGCATCTTATTCCTATTTTTATTTTTTTTTCATTTATAATATATATACATTTATTTTTATTTTTTGTTATTTTTTTTCATTTATAATATATATACATTTAATAGTAATTCACAAAAAGACATAACATTGTTTGATCAAGCATCTTTTAGAAGATATAGAGTTTATCACTCTTGAAAAGAGTATCCTTTACAAATTTTTCAAATTGTAACCAGCTAGGATGATGATCCAGAGCTTCTTTGGAGAGTGAATCTGCTATATAGTTGAATTTCTTGTGGATATGCATGCTCTGAAGCTAAGTGAAAATAGATTTATATGCATGTATCTTTTGTTGCCAAGGATTTTAGAACATGTGAGAGAATTGTGCATTTACCTTCAAACTAGTCTATAATCACCTTAGAGTCACCTGCAATCATTAATTCATTAAGATATAGATTTTTTTCCAGAGTGAATAGTCCCCATAACCCAAGAATCTCTTCCTTAATATTAGTACCTTCACCAATGACAAGTGTAGCTTTGATAACATGTTCTGAACTAAACTTAAGAAAAATATTTTGATGACATCAACTCCTTTCAAGTATTTTTTTATCATAACTTTTGTCCAAAGCCTTGAAGCAAACAATGCTCTCCATAAATATTTTGTAGCTAAAGCTTTTGCAAACTAGTGAATATTTCAAATACCCTAGCCACCAGAAGCTTTGGGTTTAACAATATTATCCCAACTTGCTAAGTAAAATATTGAGGGCTTCTTTACTCCTTTCCATAGAAAATGGGAAAAAAATTGACAAAGTTTATTTATGATGTTAAGAGGGATTTTAGCAAGACTGAGCCAATAAACTGACACGTTTTGGAGGACAAAATTAACCAGGACTAATGATGATGTTGTTGGTATATTATTAATTTTTCAATTTGATGTTGTTAATGTTGTTGAGTATTTGATACTAATCTATTTAGTAAAATACTATGACTAATTTATTTTAGAAATGTCAAGGGTTTTTGGCTACTCGATTTCGTTAGTTTAGTGGAATGGTTAGGAACATGTTTTTTTTCCTAAGAGGTCACAAGTTCTAATCCAGAGGGGGGTAGGGTATGTATACATTTGTAGAATTTACTAGTCAAATCATTGGGTGTCCCTTGTACCATAAACAAGGGGGTCTCATACACCAATTTGGTGTTTGGCTTGGCCATGACCTTAACATTAGATTATTATTATTATTAGAATGTTATGAGTATTTGATTAATTTTATTTGGTTATGGATATTTGGCTAGTTTAGTGAGTAAAGGCTTCCCTTTAGGTGAAAGGTACTAGTTTACACTAATGAATGAATGTACAACTTGAGTGGACGTAATGGTTCAAAACTTTATTCCTCCTAGGAGGTCACAGGTTCAAATCCAAAGAGAAGTAAGATGATGTCAATGTTTCTATCTATCTATCTCTCTCTCTCTCTCTCTCTCTCTCTCTCTCTCTCTCTATATATATATATATATAAAGATTATTAAAATGAATAATGTCAATTTTTTACATTAAGGTTTGATAAATATATGTAAAAAAAATGAGGTTTCAAATATTTTCAAATTTAAATGTGAGAACTATAATTAAAAAACTTAGATTAATATCTAAAGTCTATAAAATGTTTACATACTAATTGAAATATGTAAGAAATTAACATATAAGTGTAAGAAATTAACATATAAGTGTAAGAACAAACTTTTATTAAAATTGAAAAATTGAGATTAAAACAAACTTGGCTTGGCAGCTTCCAAGGTGTTCTTTATTAATGAATTTAAATATGTAGATCGAAGATAATAGATTTTAATTAGATTTGTTACAAAAATGATAGATAAAATGACATATTGTAACGTGAGTAGCCAAATAAAGAACCATAATACCACAAAATGTTATACTTTTATTGATGGAAGCAATGTTCACATGCCTCTTCAAGGGGGAAACCTCCAATTGAATAGAGATTTGATTAGAAATAACTTCACAAGACATCTCATTGCATTACTTCTACTTCTTTATGTAGTACTATCTACCTCTTAAGAACATTCTAGAGAAGGAACTTTCTAGTAGATGAAACCTTCTAGTAATCCTCACATTTATTTCTTTCATACTCTTACATAGGCCTTATTTACTAGAGATGATTTCCATATTTTTGTTCTAAGACTTTTTCGACCATTGTCTTGATTAGAGAGTTCTTTCGGATTCATCGCATAACAACCTATATACACCCTATCCAACCACTTACGGGTTAGGGAAGCTAGGACCCTAACATTCCCTCCCCCTTAAAAACCAACATTGTCCTTGACACTAGAGATGAGAGGATTGCTAAAGGGTATCTATTAGTTCTCATGTGGCATCCTCAGGTGGTGTATCCTTCCATTGTATTAGGACCTCTTGGATAATTTGCTAGTAGAGATGATGATCTATTTTGTTTAGTATCACAAGATCTCAACTTATTGAACCCATGACATAGCACATGCGTTCACGGGGAATTAACAAATACCCCTAATTTCACTAGATATTGAAAAATACCTTCCCAAATATTTTTTTGAACCTCATTCCCAATATACCTTTCCAATAAAAAAATATTATTTTTACTAGATATTACCTATTTTTTCCAAATGCCCCTTTTTATACCCCCAATACTTATAAAATCCCTCATACCCCACATCCTCCAATACCTCCAATATATTGACCCTATTTTTTACAATTTTAAAATCCCCTTTATGAATGAACATGATAAGATATTGGTCAATATGATGAATACCCCATGTTTAGGATGGCCTCAGGTTGCAACCAAATGGAACTTTCTTCATTCATTTTTGGAAGGCTAGTTCGAATACGACAATTAAATCCGACCACTTTCTTTAAGCAGGAGACATAAAAGATTGTATGAATTTTAAAGTGGCTTGGAAGTTCATATTTGTAAGGCACTAGCCCAATACATTTGAGGACCTTATAGGGGCCATGAAATTTTGGAGTAAGCTCCTGGTGGTAGTTGCCTTTGCGGGAGTGTTGGCGTGTGGGGGCCAGACCTAGGTTTAATCATTCAAATACCAACAAAACCCTTAGATATTGTCCCTTTTGGCATCACCTGCATAACAAGTGAAGTCTCACCCAAGGCATCTAGAGGGGTTGCAGGAACCAAGGTTCTGCAGTGCTGACGAGAAGTGAGGTGTCATTCATATCCTTTACTTACATTCACAATTCTCATATTTAATAGTTACTTTGTTATTAAACATAATCATGCGCAACATTACAATACCATATATGATCTATTTATTCAGCACAAACCAGAAATAACATAAATTGCAACCATAACACACAAATTTACATGGTTCACCCAACATGTGCTACATCCACAATGAATGGCTTGTTATACTATTCATTAATATCTTTCTTACAACTATGCATTGCACTAGAAAATATGCAACAATAATATCATCCCAAACATTCCTAGTCGTTATGTTGCAGTGAGAGTTTACCCCTTGGCCATACTATATATTTCTTCTTTGCTTGACTCCCTTACCCAAAAAGCATTTGCAACTTACGTATAATATCACATTCTCATTCTCACATCCATGCCTCTCTATTTACTTTCTTACATATTTATGCATACTAATAGGGCTAAGCCCATTACAAAAGTGGACAAAGTGTCCCCAAGCCTTGTGGTTTATACCGTTTTTCTCATTCTGCACACTTCTCCATCATGCATCCTGGTGCATCTTCAAACTCTATTTTACCCTTTGACCTCCTTTTGGTGTAGATCCTGAAATTGATCCAAAATGCCTCTCCAACAAGCCCCTAACACTCACCTATGGCTCGTCCTGAGCCACCCAGGCCTTCTTCTAGAGCGTCAAAGGCCGCCTTCACTATTACAAGTGTCGTACTACTAAATTTTACCTACAGTCTGCACATTGCTTGCTAACTTAAGACAATCTTTCTGAAAAATGGAGTTGAATAAGCATGGAAGTCCAAGTCCTAACTTCCCTCTTTAATTTGGGTAGATGGTTTTCTTGTTTCTTGAATATCATAACTATCACCATACCCAGATTCTTACTATGAATAAAGTCATCTTTATGTGCTCTTCATGTTCCTGTGCTCCTTCTTGATGCATCACTGGTTCATTACGTTTCTACCATTATTTATATTTCCTTTTGCTCTATGCATTCCAGTTCTTGGACAGTTTTCTAGACTAGAGTAGATTACTGTCGTTCACAAGACTTCTTCTTGCACTGACACTACAGTCTGTTGAAAATTTTGTATTATGGATTTAGGTGATACCATCTTCCTCTACTATACTCTACTCGTCTCCTCTTCCTTCTGTTATTTCCCTTCACTGTGCTCAGATTTTATCTAACACTCGACTCTTCTTCCTATCTCGAATGGATAAGAAGTAATGGCATGCCCTTTTTGCTTTTTTTATAACAAGCTGGCTCTATGCATCCTACTTGCAGTCTCATCCAAGTGTACTTATACTCGATTTATCCCATGGATTTGCAATAATGTTATGTCCTTTGGCAGTTTCCGGTCTAAATTGAGCATCCTATACAAATATTTACCACACTCGTTCCCATCGTCTCTTGATTGAAGTAAATTTTGAATGTTTTTCCTGTTGATTTTAATTATGACTACACACTTCCTTACATAATTTTGTACTGCATTGCCAACTATAGTTTTCATTTTGTGCCTAAACTCTTCGTCTAATCCACTAATGGTTTCCTTTATTGCTACATTACTTTGTATCTTTGATGGATTCTTCGTTCGATTTGGTAATTGGTCAAGGTATTTTGTATTTAATGTTACGTGACACCAATGCCTCATTGTCATGATAACTCTTGATTTCACATCCCATAATGTGGTGTGTTGAATTCTTTTGAGGTGTCATCTACACAATCATGTCTTTCTTCACTATCGCTCCATGTTTTCCTTCATCTGTGTTTTCTTCTATATATTTTTCTCTTATCTGCGCCAGTTTCTTTCTTCCCCTCTTTACGCATAACCAAAAATTCTTTACCTCATAAACGCTAGGCCTCTTCCACTTCATTTCATATTTTTCTTGATTTTTTTTCTCTTTTCTCTTTTTCTTCCTATGGTACACTATGATACAATTTTAAACTGTGCATCTCCTCTAGTGCACGGAAGGACAATCGTCCCTATACAGTTTCAACCAACTCCCATTCACTAGTCCTTCCATGCCTTGTCCATCCAACTGCTCTAGTTGAACAACACATGTCCCAGTCACATTTTTTATCACATATGGTCCTAACCAGTGCATCCTGAACTTTCCTGGGCATTGTAAGAACTTGTTGTAGTAGAGAAGTACTAGATTCTCTGTCTAGAACTTTCTCTGCTTGATGTGTGTAGCACTAGTAGGGGATCAATATGTATATGGAGTAATAGTGGTAGTAAAATTTCCTGACCTAGGAGATAATGTGGTTTATGGATATTAAAATTGGGATTCTCGTGGTGGTAATTAATATGCTCGTGAGCATGATTGATGCCATGCCTTTTCTTGTGCCTTCTATACTTGTTGATGGAAACTTGCAATAAAGTGATCTTCCTCTAGTATTAATAATTGTGATGGTCTTTCTTATAATGTGTCAAAATTCGTAAGATATTTCATTTCCATAATGCATAGACTTGGTATAAGAAATTCCATGGGGATGACTACTTCTTGTATGAATCCTGACTTAATGGGTGTCTGTCTTGTCAACTTCTTTCTTGTAGTCCTGTAATCCCAGAGTAATGCAGGGATCCTTAAATCCCAGTCATTTCTCCCTATGTTGCACACCTTGGTCAATGCATTTTCCAATATTGTTTTGAACGCTTCCACCATCCCATTTTCTTGCGAGTTATATGGAGTGCTCTTTCGATATTGTATCTGGAACTCCTCTGTCAGTGTTTCAATTGTCTTGTTTAAAACGTGAGTCCCCTGATCACTCATAAGTTTTTTAGGACACCCAAACCTTGTAAATGTGTTCTCAAACAAGAATCTTGCAACTGTCTACGCGCTACAATCTATAACTGGTTCCACTTCTTCCTATATTGTCAAGTAGTCTATCACAATAATTATGTATCTTGCTCTTATTCTTCTTCCTAGTGGGTTGATAGGTCCGACAAAATCCACTACCCATTTTTCAAATTCTTGTAAGGTAACTTACGGATTCAAGGGCATCTCATCCCTTCGTGATGGTATTCTTGATATTTGACAAACACTCTAGTTTTGTTGACAATATTCCTTCCCATTCTTATGGAGGGTAGGACACCATATCCATGTGCACAATATCTTATGTGTTTTCTCCTTTCTTTTATCGTTTCCTCCTACAATTCCCTCATGCACCTCTTCTAAAATCATGGGGTTTTTTTTTCTATCACACATTGTCGCAATATCCCATCGATTCCTAACTTATATAAGTTCCCCACTATTAATTGGTAATTTGTTGATCTGAAAACTAGTTCTTTCTTCTAGGCTACTATCATATTGGGTGGAGCCACTCCTATGCTTAAGTACTGGACAATTTCTACAAATTGATCATCTATCATCCTGACTGAAAACAATTGTGCATCTCGTAAGCTATCATATAGTTTACTTGCATCTTCTCCTATCAAAATATATGACAAACATTCTGGTCCTGCATTCATTTTCCTTGGCTTCATGATAACTTCAAAATAACACTCCTGGAATAATAGAAACCATCTGCAGATCCTCCCCCCCAACATTTGTTTTTTCACTAGATATCTGAGTGTAAAATGGTTTGTGTACATCTTGAAGTGGGATCCCAACAGGTAATATGTAAACTTTTACAAATCAAACACCATTTGTAAGCCTTCCCTTTCCGTCGTCGTGTAATTTTTCTCATAAGTCGACAACTTTCTACTAGCAAACACAATCAGATCTGTCTAACTTGCCTTCCCGAGGTTGGGCTAGTACTGCGTCGAGTGTTATTGATGATGCATTTAGATGAATATGAAACTCTTTCTTCCAATCTAGGTATACTAGAATGGGAACAATTATTAACTTCTATTTTAATACATCTACACCCTTTTGACAGTCTTTGTTCCACTTAAAATTAACTTCTTTCTTCAGTAACTTCTCAACTGGGGATGTAATATCTGCATAGTCTTGTATAAATTTTTGGTAGTAAAATGCATGACCCAATTTTGTTCTCAACTATCGGATGGATTCAAGTGGTGGTAAATTAACAATTATTGCTCTCTTGGCTGGTTCAACTAGCAAAACTTTCTTACATACTACATGGCCTAATAGTATCTTGAATGGTGTGTCGAACATACATTTCTTCAAATTTAACGCAATATGATATTGTATACACCAATCAAGCATAAACCTTAGAGTTTCTATGTGATCTTTCAACAGCCTAAAGATAGTCCAATCATCTAGGTATACTTCAAGAAACTAATGAATAAACTCCTTGAATGTTACGACAACCACTCTAGAAAATATAACAAGTGAATTATTTAACCTAACGACATCACTATGTATTGGTAGCTTCCCCACTACATTTAAAATGTCATCTTATCTCTATCTTCTTGTGCAATGTTTATTTGATGGTATCCTGAAAATTCGTCATTGAATGAATAGGCCTCATGTCCTCCTAATTTTTCCAATACTTCATCTATAAAGGGGATCGTGAATGGGTCATGTAAGAAAACATCATTCAACTTTCTCAAGTCTACACAAATTCTAATACCTCTCGTCTTCTTATCCTGAACCACCATCAGACTTATCCATTCATATTTTGTGACGAGATCAATTATACGAGATTCTATCATCCTATCAAGTTGTTCTTTCACTTTTCCCTTACACTCTGGATTTAACCTGTAAGGTCTCTGTCTCACTAGTTTAGCATCTCCCTTCAGTGAAATCTTCATCTCGCCTAATTCTCCATCTATTTCCTTCATCTCTGAAAAGGTGGTTGGAAAAAGATCTTGATATTCATGCAATAAGTCTGTGATATTTTCCATGATCCCATCATTCTAATAATCCCCAATGTTTTCAAACTTCGGCTTTTCCTTTGTTCCAATGTTCACTTTTTGCACTCCTAAGGGATTTGTGTATACATCGGATTCAAGTGTTGGACCTGCTACGTCGCGCCCCCTTCAATTTTTGATACCTGTACATTTCTTGGGTCTTCTTCATCTTTTTCGTCCTCGATAATGTTATAACATTCCAATAATTCCTATGTTGTAGCAAACCCTCTGTGTGCACTATGTGTAGGTACTAATTCTACTTTTCCTTCTCCCATAATTTTTTTTCTCTAATGATTTGTAGTACTGCATCAACTAAAGGTAATACTTCTTCAAAAGTAAATGTTACCTTAAATTTTTTGACAAGATCTTCTCACTCTGCCATTCCTCTACGCACTTCTATCTCTGAATACCAACTCTTTGGGACTGTCTCCAACATGTGTATGAACTTGTGCATCCATTCTTTCTTTTGAACTTTCTTCCAAGTTTTCACACATTTCCCCACATGGTCTCTCAGATCACTCATTCCTATATACTTGAGCATATTATCCTTTGTTCCAAACCTGATATGCATAAACCTTTTTCACTGTTTCCAATACTTTATCCCTTCCTTGTGGGTTTCCCACCATCCCACTAGGGTTTCTCTTAGTACAACAACTAATTCTAACAACCTTTGTTATTCAGGTATCTGCAGCTCAAATTTGTTAACAAAATAACTCACTTCAGTTAATCCATCGAATTTTGGCATATTGCGTACCTCTGTTCTGATCCAACGCAAAGAAAGAGTAATGCGCACAAAAATTCTGGTCAATACTTCACGCAACCTGTGCTTCTAGTGTTCATTTCCTTCCTTCAATTCTTATGTGCAAGAGATTATACTTCTCCAACTAAGCAAACCATATGAAGTGGGATTGACATAGTCATCCATTCGTGTTGTCATATTATATAAGTTATCAATTTCCTTTATTATGGGTTCCATTTATCTTCTTTCCTCTATCGGGTGTAATGACACAGTGACTTTTAAGCCTCCTCCTTCAAAAATCATCTCTCTTTTCTTGAGGTTGATAATCTCCTAATTGTCGAAGGCCCAATCCAATCCAAGAAAAGTAGGGTATGGTTGAATGTTATCCACAATCTTGATGACCTCAAATTCGGCAACACTGTGCACTCCATCTATGTTCACAGGTACTCCTACTAGTATCCCGATCGATATTATATTATGATGGTTAGCCAACCTCAACTGGGCAGTTGACCATACTAGATTTTCTTTCCCCATCATTTCCCACGTCTGTCTTGGGAGAACATTGGCATCTGATCCTAAGTCCAAGATGACATTATCCACATCATATTCTCTTATCTACGCACTTAATCTAAACTCTCTGTTTTTCCTCTTCTTGTGCAGGACTTGATTTACTACTTTCTGCATTGTAGGTACTTCTCTATCTTGTATAAAATGATCAATCATCATGCGTAGTGTATTCAATGATGTCTCATCTTGCAACAATTCTAAACATCTTTTTATAAATTCCTTCAAAGGATTTACCTTTTTGACTCTTCTGTTTGGAATAGTGCGATCATACACCATTGGAATATCATATATGGGTGGTGTATTTGATGTTGAATCTATCCAGTCTAGTCCTAGTATTTATTTCCTTGCTTGTTGATAAGACTCCTTTTCTTCTTGTGGGTTGAATGCGGGCAAGGGATCAACTTCTTTTCTTATCCATTGTTATACTCCCTTTCCTTTCTTTGTCACATTTGGTCCATCTCTCATCCCACCATGTGTAACAACTTTTACTTTTGGTTGATCGCCATGTTCTTCAGTGAATATTATCTACAAGTTTTGGTTCTAGTTATGATGTTGTGTCTGATGTTGGTTCTGATTCCCTCTTGCCTACCACTTTGCTATCAATTGAGGACAATCTTCTATTGCATGATCCAAGTTCCTGCAATATGTATATGTCAGGCAAGGATTTGGGAAATCTCTTGCTAAATGTCCTGGTTGATTGAAATTGTAACAAATTATTGGTCCTCTGGCTCCTCGACCAAATCCTCCACGTCCTCAGGCTCTGCTAAAACCTCCATGTCCCCCTTGATTAAATCCTCTTGGTGTGCTATACTATGGGATTCCTCCTTTTGTTGTGACATTTTCCTCCTGGATTTTATAGGCATCTGAAGTGCGTTCTCTCATGAAGTCAAATGCGCGACAATCTTTCTCATTGTGTCCTACCGACTTGAAAAAGTTATAGAATAGGTTTCTGAGGGTGCTCTGATATTTTTGTAGTAGGGTAAAAGAAGTCAGATGATGCCCTATGCCTTACATATATCACAGTATTCTACTCCTCCTACCAACGGGTTCAGTGCTTCTATGTCCATATACTACATGAAGGCTGGACATTCTTCCTTTTTGTGGCCTTATGTCTTACATGTTATACACCAAACATGTTTGTGTGTCTCCTTTTCCTTCGTTATCTCTGATAATTGAATCCTCAGTACAACCAAATTGATTGTAACTGTGCCATACCTATGTCATCCCCTATGGGAGATGCTTCTAATTTCATCGTGATTTCCAATGCTTTAGGCCATGACGTGACTTTATGATGTGCTAACGGACATTCGATGTGTGATAATAGGCCTTCTATAGGACATTCTTGGTGTTTTTCATCAAGAATATGAAATTTTAACCTACCCATTAGATATTTAAATCTTTGGTCGAAATCCCACACTCTCTCATTCTGTACTTGCTTAATTTTCTTTATCTCTATAATATATTGAGATTCATGTTTTAGCTTCCTGAATTCCTTTAGCAATGCTTGTATGATCTCTTCGAAATTTATTGAATGTCCCATCAGTGTAGTTGTTTTAAACTTCATATAGCACAGTAGTTCTTTGCCTCTGAATGCCGTAGTCGACTGCACAATTTTCATCACCTCATCCTAGACATTCTTCACAGTCCATATTGTGTCGCACACAAATAAGTTGCTCAGGGTCCTTCGACCATGTTCCTTGGAACTCATGCATTCTCAATGAATGGTCTACCCATGCCATTATATTAGGTGTTGTGCTTACCTTTGGTGATGTTGACTGGCTCTAGTTTTTTGTGTTTTTCCTGCTACTCTGACTATTTCTCTGACTTCCTCCACTTATTAATATTTATCTTGAAAAATCCTTGGTTCCTACTTCAATTCTTAATGACACACACAGGATTGTGGGTTTGACATAAATTTCGATTTGAGATGGACTTCCTTCTTATATTGGGTATTACTGAGGGTCTCTTTATTTACTTTTCCTTTCTCTGTATGGTGTTATATGAAGTTTTTCACATGTGTCTCTTCCCTTGAATTTTCTATGTTGCTCTCCTTCTCCAGCCACAGTCTCCTTCTTACTGTATCTAAAAATTTTCCCACAACGAAGTACTCCTATCTCTTCGTCTAAGTCAATATCTTCTCTCACCATCCCGAGTACATCCACTCATCCTTCTGTTGATGGGCGAAACAGTCCATCCGTCAACTGGAAGAGTGGAACCGGTCCGGGGTTGTCTAAATAACCCAAGCCATTTGGTATGGACCACCCTGATGAGTTTAACGGCTCCGTTGGCCGCTATGAGGTCTCGTAAGGAAACCAAAGAGAAAGTGATTTGAGCTAAATAATCTAAACTAAGGAAACTAGAAACTAATAAAAACAAACTTAACTTAACTATACTAATCTAACTATAAACTACTAACTATG
>ML782897.1:516018-528619 GCA_009831015.1 Picea engelmannii | reverse complement strand
CTTGGGCTTTTCCTTTTCCATTACTTAAGCTCACCATCCCTTTGCCCTTTATTTTCCCTGGAGCATCATTTCCAAAGGTTACATTTCCTGATTTTCTTTCACTTAGAGATAGAAACTTGCCTTTGTCTCCCATCATGTGTTTGTAGCATCCACTATCTATATACCAAGGATTCATTTTTCTTTGAGCGGACAACACTAATCCACACTTGTCACTTTCCTTCTTCTTCCAAAACTTGACATTTTCAATAGGAGATTTCGAATCTGGTTCATATTCCCTTAAACGGTAGTCAATAGATTTGTGTCCATAGTTATGACAGATGTAGCATTCATTCTCATTGTTCAATAGGTCAAACTTATTGGTGCAGGGTTGTCTACTCATTGACTGTTGATTATTTCTTGACCTCTTTAGTTGCATGTCCCTGGACTTAATTTGGCAATTGGCAATCAATGAAGGTTTGTTACTTGGATGCATCATTCTTTGTTGTGGCAAGTATTTATTCCTTTGAAATCTTAATTGCTCATGTCCAAGTCTTAAGGAACAATTTACAACTCTGTGACCAAAGTTAGCACAGTAGAAACAATAGCCATAGAAGAATTCTGTGTACCTGGAAAATGGTTGTCTTCTTTGAGCAAATTGATTTCTTCCAGACTGATGACGTCATTCAACAATGGGCACATTACTTCTTTGTTCTACTTGTTAGCGATACAAAATGCACTGACAATTTTTTTATGGATGATGCCTAATATTGCAAGGAATTTTTGACTACCTTCTCTAGCTCCAAATACAGATTTGAAAGCACCATTGGAAAGCTTAGGATTTCTAGATGTCGATCGACTATTCAATCATGTAAAATAGACTCTCTATGACTGAGAAATTTGATTTTAAAAAAATCTGCACTTTCACCAGCTAACTCGTCTTGAACTTTGCTAGTTAGTTGGTGAAAGCTCTTCTTTTCATCAGCTAAGGAGTGGATTTTTGGGTAAATTAGCTGGTGAAAGCCTGTCACTACCAGAATGATCGAATTTTTGCCCAAATCGGGATTTTTTGAGTTTGAATGGTTTGAAACCGCTTCAAATGGACAGTTGTTGAATTATCAAGTCTAATTCAATGGCTATTTTTGATGGATAAGGGAAAGAAGAGGTGTTTCAATCAATTTTGGTATCTTTTTCAAAGGCAAAAAATCAGGGTTTTTGCACACTTCACCAAATTCGAATTTTATCTTTGGAGGACCAAATCAAACAGCCTTGCGAGGCTAAACTGCACTTCATCAGCAATCTACTATTCTTAGAGATCATTAGATATGGATTGACCTCATCTTGAGGGTTTTTCCTATTTTATTGTAAATATTGTTTTACTTTCTGTTTTTAGAATAATTGATCCATCTTTTTAGGATCTGAAACTGCTTTGTAAAGGCTGTAAATCCTGGGGATGTAGTCTGAAGAAGGGGTTCAATCTTGGATACTTTGGCTATGTACTTTGACTCTGTTATGTTATATGAATCACAATATTCTCTGGTTATTATATATCAGTCTTTTCATATACTCCACTACTCAGTTATTTAATTCTGTTCAGCTTAGTTATTTAGAATTTTTATCTTCTGGTATAGCTCATGAATATGAATTAGATGTTTCTTTATTGTCTTATATGACCCTACATCTCTTGTACTTGGTTATATTGAATGGTATTCTTCACACCTTTTTATCTACTGTAACTGATATCTGGTTTATTTAGATGCACAACAAGTTGTCCTTTTCTTAGCCTTCTCAGTTATCCCATTGTTCCACACATACTTTGATTATTAAATTTCTTAAGTTACCAAGCGTTGTTAGCCTACAACCCTAAGGAGTTTCTTGGAATGATAACAAATTGGTGTCATTGTTAGGGAGAGGAGATTGAAGCTCAGCTTCCTTGGGAGACGACAAGATCCAACTTTGATGATAGACAAACTTTGGACATTATTTGGTTGTAATTATCTATATGGTGACTCCATGAAGGATGAATTCACTGGCAACTCCACTGTTCTAAAATATTTTGGTGACCCCACTGGTATGAAATGAACAAGATCTTATCTAAGAGGTATGCATTCTATGATTTTTCAAAGATTGTTGGTTTCCCTAATCTAGTGCCTAGTAGAGATGAATGGGAAAATAGCCTTCCTAGATTTCGAGGTGAAGATTGGGAATTACCAGCTAAACATTTGTTGGACTTTCATGATTACATTCATCGGTTGCAAGTTGTGCATGAGGATGTTCAGATCCAGCTCTTATGTTTTTCATTAGAGGGGATTGCTCGTGATTGGTACCAGTCTCTTCCTATTGCCAGTATCAACTCTTTGGCAAAGTTTCATGTTGCCTTTCATTTGTTTTGTAAATATATATTTTCAGCCAACCTTCTATTTCCTGAATGTTGTCAAGAATTCAACTTATTAACTAAAGATTCAGAAAATTATGAAGAGTATGTTGTTATAGGGGATATTTCTCATTGTGACCAAGACATTGATGAGCTTCACAATAATAGCCATACTATAAGTGCTTTTGACATTGTGCCAAATGCATCTATTGTCTTAGGCTATAAGGAAAATTGAATTGTCCCCTTTGAAGACTTGAAAGGTGATGATCAGATTGACAAATTAGCAAGTGAAAGTGTTGAATCTGTAGTAGATGCTGAGGGCAGCTCTCAATTTTCTGGTTTGCAGGGGATGGAAGATCTCAGTAGATATGAGGAGGAAGGAGATGAGATGAAAGGTTCAGATCAACATTCCTTCTTATATGACTCTCTGACAAAGGATGAGAAGTTTGTATTCAACATTGAGACCAGTAATGGTAAAAGAGAGCAGAAAAAATTAGATCAACAATTTATGATGCATGTTTCTTTGTCATATGTTGAGCACCCAGCTTGGTATGAATTTTCAGAACCGATTACTACTCATATGGAGATGTTTTGCAGTAAGAAAATTCTATTTGTTGCTATCATTGAGGTCACATTTTTTGATTGTATGTTTAATTTTAAAGATTATGTTTCAGATCCTATAGTCTAGTTGTCTATAACTTTGCATAAAGTTGCAAGTCAATTGCTTTCTTGGCTGCTATGGAAATTTGCATTTATCTGACCAAATTTCAAGTTTGTTTAGCAGTAGGAGTAGGCAGAGGAATAAGCTCCTCATACGAGCAATTAGATCATTTTCAATTGTTGATTTCATGAATAAACAGAGAAAACTATAGGAAGACTACAGGTTTGCATAGGGTACTGGCGACATGATAGGTGTCCAAGAGGATGTGATATTGTTGCATTTGCAACTGCTAATATAGCATCCAAGTTAGTTGAAGACAACAAATCTATCAATAGAAGGGCATCTTTTAAAAATACTCTTTCAACAACAATCTCAGAGCAAGTAAAAACGTTTTCAAAGGAACCTCTCAAATTTTGTTGGCCAAGTTATAAGAAGAAATCAATGGAACCACCAAAGGAAAGATGTGGGTGGTGTGCTTCATGAAAATCGGCTGCAAATTTCCGCAGAGCCTGCTTGTTGAATTTGGATGCATGTAATCTCATGGCAGGTGCTACAAATGTACCTGGTGGTCTTCGTCCAACAAATAATGGAGAGGGTCATCTCCCTGTTGTTGTTGTGTATATACTACATATTGAAATGTATATATATTAAAGCCAAAGCTTGAGTCCACATGTCACAATAACTCAATGTATGAACTAAATAAATCCTTAGTATCCAGTGCACCAAGCTATGAGATATTGATATGCTATGTCAACCTAAATTAATCCCACATGTCAAGGTTAAATACAAGCATTGAACAACTTGAGTCATGGTAAGGAGTCACGGGAGGAAAATGCATGTATTTACATGCAAATCTCATAAGTGTCAATTGAGTGAATCAAACCATCTACCAAATCAAGACACAAATCAACACCAAATGCCAAGCCTCTGTCGCTTCATTTGCTCAGTTCTATTCTTATTTCTCGGCGTATTTCAAAACAAAAATATCTTAACTCTCGAAACGTGAGGGATATGTGCCCTGTGTATTTTTCTACAAGCATTAGGCCGCATGCAAGAAATGTTACAAAAAGAAAAAAAGGAAATCATGCTTCAGTAGCTTCAGTAGCAAAATTATAGCCATGCGCTGAACCACGAGTCAATACATAGGCAACAAGTCTACATATAAAGCCATAGATTAGGCCACGAGAAGGAATGAACATGCAGGTAATTGTGCCTCTTCATTAGAAAAACATATTGAGTAAATGCATCTTGCAATCGCACCACATTTACTCTAACTCGACATCAATGCTCAGTGGGCCTCAGTTCTCCTAAATTAATACTCGATTTCAACGTTGGAAGGGTTTCACATTTTCGAACCAAGAAGAGATTTTTATCAATTCCTTTTTCAAAATTATCTTCCTGACTTCATTTAAAATTCAATGTTGTTAGCATGTATGCACCTCCAAAATCCTTCTCCATCGCAAGGGTAGTTGAATTGCTAGTAAATAATATAGATTTATCAGAAAAAGAGGTGGAGGCAGTGCTTGATCATTTATTGCGTGGAGGAGAAAATTAGGTTCAGATTAGCATTTTTCTTGTCCTACTTAGGGCCAAAGGAAATACTTATGAAGAGATTACAGGCTTGGCCAAAGCCATGATTAAATGTTGTGTACATCTTGATGGGTTGATCGATGCCATAGATATAGTTGGACATCGATTTTCAGGAAGTACTTGCATGAGAGCCCACTCGAGCTTCAGGCGCTTCTACGCCAGTGCAATCATAGAAAGGTTCTTTTCAACAATAAAACCACATTAGAAACAACAATGGCAAGACAAGTAACTGAATTGCTCAAGAAATAGACATTATAGTTTCTCAAAATGGAGATTGTCCTTATTTTAATGAATTGTTCCATGAAGCTCAGGAAAGGTTAAGTAGGAAAAAGGATATTGACTTGAGTGGATATTCAAAGGAAGAAATTCATTTTTTACAGAAGCAGATGGAACGTGAGGAGCATCCCTTTTTACCTTTTCTTATTTCGGCAATAATGGAAGCAGGCAAATTAATCTGGATGAGCTTCAACAAATCCACCAGGAATTTGGTATTGTTGAGCTTGAGAAAATGATCAAAGAAGTTGATCAAGATAATGATAGAAATTCCCATATGCCCTAGCAAGAAGATACTTCTTGCGCTGCTATCAAATTCCTACCATAGATAACAACAATTGTGCATTTGGATTTCCTTTTGTATGCTCTGCAGCTGTGGTGCCATTGCTTAAATTATTTCAATATATCTAATTTGTTTTTTTCCTCGCTTGCTTAGCACATCGATTCTTGAATCAAGCATTGCAGGTCACCTAAGGTTCAAACATCAAGTGTCGACAACACTTTATTGAGCAACTGCTGAAGAATCTAACACTCTATTAAGGATCATTGTTGCTCTGCATTATTTTCTTCTCAAAGATAAAACAGAACTTTCACCCGCGCAGAAGGCAAAATTATAACCAGTTAGCTGATGAAAAGCAGAGCTTTCACCAGCTAACTAGCAAATCTTAAGGTGAAATAGCTGGTGAAACTTGAGACTGGCCAGCAAAGGTGTATTTTTGCCCAGATCGAAGTTTTTCTCAACTGAATCTCTTGAAAATGCTTTCCAAAGATAAATATTGAATTATAGTGTAAAATCTAAGATCCAGTTTTGATGCAAAAGTGTTAGAGGAGGATTTTAAGTTGATTTGAGACCTTTTTTGGGGGGCAATAAATTAGGGTTTTTTCTAAACTTAGCAAATTCAAATTTCATCTTTCTCAAGAGTCATCAAACAACCTTGGAAGGCTTATCTGCATTGCATAGGGATTCTACATCATCTGAAGACCATGAAATGTGGAATTGACTTCATTTTGAGGATCATCCCTTATCTTTTGTAAATCAGTTTTGACTTTCTATCTTTAGCATATCTGATCCATTCTTTTAGGATCTAAAAACTGTATTGTAGAGCTATAAAGCTCAAGACATAAGAGGGGCTTAGGGTTGTAGCTTCTAGGAGTGAAATCGCAGAAGTCTTTGCCAAGTTTATGATGGTAAAAACGCAAAGGTTGGAACTTTATATTTTATTGTTGATGAAACAGTCATAGCTACAGCTACAGGGCATAAACAATCTGCTAGAGTTGATTGAAAAGATAAATCTCAGCAACAACGTAAATCTATTGCAAGATTTTAGAGTACCTTGTCATCCACCTGATGAGTGTACTATTTCTATAATAGTCAACATGGAATTTCCAAAACCAGATGATAAATTGTAAAGGCTGAATAACTCCATGTCCAATACTAAAGGCACAAGGTCTACCAGGTTCTTGGAAACCTTGCAAGGAGGTCTCCATCCTAGTTGGAGCCAATGTTAGCGATAAAAAATTCACTAGGAATTTTTTGATCGATGATACCTAATCTTGCAGGGAACTTTTGAATACCTTCCTGAGCTCCAAATGAAAATTTGAAAGCACCATTGGAAAGCTTAGGATTTCTAGATGTTGATCGACTATTTAAGCATGTAAAACGAACTCTCCATGACTAAGAAATTTGATTTAAAAAAAATCTGCGCTTTCACTAGCGAACTCATCTTGAACTTTGCTAGTTAGCTGGTGAATTCTCTTCTTTTCACCAACTAAGGAGTGGATTTCTGGGTAAATTAGCTGGTGAAAGCCTGTCACTGCCAGAATGACTGAATTTTTGCCCAGATCGGGATTTTTTGAGTTTGAATGGTTTGAAACCACTTTAAATGGATAGTTGTTGAATTATCAAGTCTGATTCAATGGCTATTTTTTATGGATAAGGGAAAAAAGAGGTGTTTCAATCAATTTTGGTATCTTTTTCAAAGGAAGAAAATTAGGGTTTTTGCACACTTCACCAAATTCGAATTTTATCTTTGGAGGACCAAATCAAATAGCCTTGGGAGGCTAAACTGCACTTCATCAACAATCTACTATTCTTAGAGATCATTAGATATGGATTGACCTCATCTTGTGGGTTTTTCCTATTTTATTGTAAATATTGTTTTACTTTCTATTTTTAGAATAATTGATCCATCTTTTTAGGATCTGAAACTGCTTTGTAAAGGCTATAAATCCTGGGGATGTAGTCTGAAGAAGGGATTCAACCCTGGATACTTTGGATATGTACTTTGACTCTGTTATGTTATATGAATCACAATCTTCTTTGGTTATTATATATCAGTCTTTTCATATACTCCACTACTCTGTTATTTAATTCTGTTCATCTTAGTTATTCAGAACTATTATCTTCTGGTATAGCTCATGAATATGAATTAGATGTTTCCTTATTGTCTTATATGACCCTACATCTCTTGTACTTGGTTATCTTGAATGGTATTCTTCACACCCTTTTATCTACTGTAACTGATATCTAGTCTCTCAAAGCACTGGTTTATTTAGATGCATAACAAGGTGTCCTTTTCTTATCTTTCTCAGTTATCCCATTGTTCCACACATACTTTGATTATTACATTTCTTAAGTTACCAAGAATTATTAGCCTACAACCCTAAGGAGTTTCTTGGAATGATAACACTACTGATTCAGATCTGGCATTTTTTTTTTTCGACCTGGGCGGTTGATTGTCTTCTTTTGTTTTTGTAGGATTGTTATTGTCATTGGTTTTACTTTTGACAAACTTGATGGGTTCTTCATTTCCTGGCTTACCTCTGCTTGATCTCTCTTCATACCCCAAGCCAGTTTTCATCTTTGGATTCCTTTGCTGATTCAGAATGGTGGCCAATCCTTTTGAGGCTTTGATACTTGACAGATTCTAATTATACAAGGCTTGAAACTTCTCCATTTATTTCCTCATTTTCACTACTTCTTGTTCTAATTCTTCACATCTTGCCTTCTTCTCTGATAGTTGTTGTTTCAGAATCTCTTCGATTTTCTTTGCCTCTTCCAATTCTACTTTTAGTAGGACAAGGTATTCATCAGGTTCTTTACTATCTTTCTCGAACTGTATCAACAATTGTATTTTCTTTCTATTCTTGATTCTTTGTCTGTCAATCTCTTCCAATGCACTGATCAATTCTCCTTCCATGTCAACCACAGTTTCTTCTTCATCACTTCCTGTGCTTTTATTATCATAATCCTCTTTGGTCATAAGTATGAATTCATTTAGTTTATCTTCAATAGAGGAGTCATTTTCTTCATCATCTGAAGGATCATCATCATTGTTTACGCACAGACTTTTCTTCTTAAAGTTTTTCTCTTTAAAGAAATTTTTGTGTTTGTACTTCTCCTCATCATCACATGTCTGATCCTTTCCTTTGTGGGGACATTTATTTGCAAAATGACCTATCCTACCACAGTTGAAACATTTGAATGGAAGTTTACCTTTGTATTTTCCTGATCCCTTCTTCAGTCTCTTCACAAATTTTGCTTCAATTTCATCGGGCTCAGAATCCTCATTATTGTCTTCTTTAAATGATGCTTCTCTGGAGGTAGGTTTATCTTTAACTATTCTCATTTCATATGCAGTCAATGTTCCTAGCAGTTAATCAAACCCCAAGGTTTTTAGATCATTAAGTTCTTCTATAGCAGAGACCTTCGGGTTGAACCTATCTAGAAGAGATCTCAAGATTTTTTGAACTAAAGAAGGTTCATCAATTGTTTCACCAAGTGCCTTCATTTTTGTGTTTGTACTTCTCCTCATCATCAATAGTTTCATGTTCGTTCATCTTCAGTTGTTCAAACTGTATTCTGTAGGTTTGAATCTTTGCATCCTTTACTTTCTCATTACCCTCATAGCTACTAATGAGTTTGTCCCACATTTCTTTGGCAGTTCCTAGGTGCATAACTTTTATTAATTCTGCTTCTACAAGCCCACTCAAGATAGCATTCATAGCCTTAGCATTGAAGCTAAATTCTAGTTTGTCATCCTTATTAGCTAGCACAACTGGATTTTCATAACTAGTATCTACCACATCCCATACATCTACACCTAACGACATTATGTAGGTTCCCATTCTAATTTTCCAGAAGGCAAAGTTTGTTCCATTGAACAGAGGGGCCTTCTTGGTTGAATTTCCTTCATGGATTGACATGTTTAAGCTCTAGGATATACCCTTAGATAAAAGGGGTTGTCTCTGATACCAATTGTTGGACAACTGAGAGGGGGGGGGGGTGTGAATCAGTTGTCACCGTGCTTAAACAATCATGCTTCTTTTAAAATATTTACAAGACACTCAATGACGATAACAATAATGTAGTGAAATGAAAAATGGCACATTAAACATCAGTCACACATATGAGAAACACAGAGATAGATATTTCCCAAGGAAACCCATACAGGGTAAAAGCCTCTTCTTCTTTATATGATAAGTATTATTTACATTCTTTAAATTATTATTCATTTGAGAACCAACTCATTGTGAGGCTACAACCTCTATTTTGAAATATGCAACTTGCTGAGAGAACCAACTCTCTATTTTTCTCTAGCACCCACAAGAAGGAAGCACCAACTCCCTGGTTTCTCTAGCACCAACTAGAAGGAAGCACCAACTCCCTGGTTTCTCTAGCACCAACTAGAAGGAAGAAACAACTCCCTGTGTTCAAGCCCTCACTTGAACCTCTGAGGAAACTAGTCCTCGCTAGCTCCTCCCAACCTCCCTAGTTTTTGAATATGAAATACTAAAACCTATTACAATGATATAGTGTTCAATAACAACTTACCAGTCTCATCACTATTCTGCAAGATTTTTCTACTCAGACTTCCTCGCTATCTTCCAGTATGCATCCACTGCCCATTTTGTTCTTCTGCTTTTATGCTCTGTGCACCATGTCCATTCACTGCACAGTTCTTCTTCTGTTCTTTTCAGCTGCTACACTCTGATCCTTCTTCATGCATGAATCACCTTCAACAACATCTACAACAATCCCCGCAACAACAACAACTGCATCTCTTCTCTGTACTGTGTATTTATAGCTTTTGTGCACCTTGTGCATGAAATGCACACAATACCTCTACATACTCACACCGCGCCGATATCCTCCACATCTCGAGTGCTCTATTTGATCATCATCATGACTCTTCAGCTTCTCTGGCCATTTTTCCACTCGTTCAACATCACTGTATGTTATGTTGAGATTCCTCAACCTCTCTGGCAGTTGAGACTCTTCGTCTTCTCTATGACAGTCAAGATCACCTTCTCTGTTCTAGTTACAAGCTTCAATGCTCATCCAGCTGTCAATCACCTCCACGAGCATCTTCATCCCTCTTGAAGATTCCCAAAGACTCTTCATCTCCTTTGTCAATCACCCCGAAGTGTCTTCGAGTCCTCTGGCAGAAACCATCAGTGGTTTATGACAGTTACATTGTGATGTGCAACAGTAGCCCTCTGATTATGCTCAGATTCACCTGCATTGTTGGATTAACTCTGATGGGTTCTTGTGTTATTTACCCGTTTCACACTTTCGCAATTTGGAGATTCTGTGATGATACATCTTGAGTCTCCATGTCATGAGTTTCGAAACTCTGAAACATAGCTTTGATGCGCTAGCTCCTTCCTTTATATGACCATGGATATGACCAAGCACTTGTGCATAAAGTGCTTTCATGATTTCGCATTTCATGAATCTGGAGATGAGGCATCTTGACTCTCGAAGTCACAATCCCTAAAAAGTCGAAAAGAAGCTTGTCTACACGTACTCTTCTCTTCAACTCTTCGATGGTGTGACCATCGGCTGAGACCACGTGCTTATGCATAAAACGCTTTTCACGAATTTGCATTTCATGAGTCTGGAGATGAGGCATATCGACTCTCCAAGTTGTTATCCCTGAAACCCCGAGATGGAGATGAGATCAATGGTCCACGATCTCGATGAATCTACGGTCTAGATCTCATTGTGAATTCACATCTCACGATTCCTTCGATGGAGATTCTTGTCACTCCAAGTTGTGATAGGTGAAACTCCGAAATAAAGCTTAAATCAATAGTCCACGATCTCGATGAATCTATGGTTGCGATTAAATCATGATTTCAATGGTCATATTTCTTGCCTCTCTAAGTTGCGAGTCGCAAAACTCCGAAATGGATACGACGGTCCAGATCACACCTTGATCTGACAGCTGCGATTAAATCGCGATTTCACATATCGCGATTTCAATGGTCATATTTCTTTCCTCTTCAAGTCACGAGTCATGAAACTCCAAAATGGATTCGACGGTCCAGATCACACCTTGATCTGATGACTGCAATTAAATCGTGATTTCACATATTGCGATTTCGAAGGTTATGTTTCTTTCCTCTCCAAGTCGTGATAGGTGAAGCTTCGAGATGGAGCTTAGATCAATGGTCTATAACCCTTGGTGATCTGGCGATCGATATTAATTCACGATTTCACATATCACGAATTCGAGAAGTTAGGGAACCCCGTTCCTTTGACTTTCTAGTCAACAACATGACAATCTTCCGCCACACGTCCTCTTTATCAATGGTCCATCACTGTCCCCGATGGATGGCCAGGATTTCTTCACAGTTTTGGGGAGTTGGATGACTCTTGGACTTATCCGCCTTGTAGCTTCACCATATCTAATAGTTATTGAGCCTTCGTAGATACCCCAGATCCTACGGCCCAAATCTTCTCGCGATTTCACCACTTCATGATTTTGCCGCTTCATGATTTCGTCCACCTTGTGATTTCGTCACTTCTCGACTTCACTTTTCTTGCCATCGTTGTTCTTTGCCATCACTGATTTTTTCCATCGTTGTTCTTGCCATCAATGAAAAGCTTACTCCCAACTATAAACCTTCCAACAAACCAGACTGCTACTTCATCCGATTCTAAGACATGACTAGAGTATCTTTGAGAATGTAGAGAACATCAACACAGGGTGTGAGGGTTTTGTCCACCTCTTGTTCTTGAGAGACCCCGAGTAAGTAGGATAGTACTGATGGAGGCTTTTTTTCCATAGACAACTTCAAAGGGGGTCATTTGAGTGGCACCATGATAAGTTGTATTATACTACCATTATACTAGGTGTAACGACTGAACCCATTAGGATTATCATTTTGAAGTAAAGCACCACAAAATTTATGCTTCCAAACACTTGTTGACAATTTTATTCTACCCATAAGTCTTGGGGTGATAGGCAATGCTAAGATGCAATTGAGTTCCCTAGAGCTAAAATAGTTCTTGCCAAAAATTTCTAGTGAAAGTGGGATCATGGTTTGTTACAATAGATTGTGGAATACCATGGAATTTAAATATATTAACCATGAAAACTTTAGCTACTATGGAAGCTTTAAAGGGGTGTTGTAGATTACAAAAATGAGCATTTTTGGAAAGGAAAAAAACAACAACCATGATGACATATTTATTGCCATATCTGAGTAACCCCACAATGAATTCCATATAAATGTCAATTAATATAGCTAGAGAAATGGATAAAGGTTGTAGTTCTCTTGGAGTTTTCATTGTTTCTCTGTTAAGAACCAAACATCAATATAGCATAGAAAAACTTCAGGAAAGGTAATCAACGCCTTGAAAAAGAGATAATTTCAGATAATAAGCCTCTTCGAGGGGGCAACCTCCTTTTACCCCACTTAAATGTTCAAGTACAAGA
>ML782897.1:498276-510504 GCA_009831015.1 Picea engelmannii | reverse complement strand
TGGCCTAAAGCCGACATAAATAAAATAACATTACTAATCTAAATCACAACTAATGGCCTAAAGCCGACATAAATAAAATAGCATTACTAATCTAATATGCCCCAATTAAGTGGTAATGAGCCAATATTAGGGCTTAACATTATCCCTTGTGTTGTTAGAAAAGGTTACATTATGCTAGAAAAGTGCAGATGTCCTTATTCATGCCTTCCCCAAAAAATGAACATTTGGTCCTTTCATATGTTTTATCAAAGCTAGAATGACCTATTGTTTGAGATGCATGGAGTTTAGATAACACTATTGATTTAAAAGTGCACTGTTTGTTCAAATACAAGAACCCTTTATATTGAATCTCTTTATTGTTCCAAGTGTAGCGGCATAACACCAATATGCATGTGGTGCTAATTGAAGTTGTTGGATCATACATGCAATCTTGCTAGGGATCTATTAAACATTATTTGCGAACCTCGTTCAGCTAATATGCTACAATGAAGGAGAGTGAAAAGAGAGACATTCACTCTTCATACTTTCGAGAGAGAGAATTTTCTACCACGTACCCTTGCCCATCTTAAAAATGATCTCATAATCTATTGGGCGAAGGCCCATTTTTGGAGAGAAAAGCATGAAGAGGAAAGAAAAGACAGTTGGGAGGAAAAACAACAGATGCAAATGAAGCATGCGAGGCATGCATGCAAGGGAGACCTAAATACATTAGGGTTAGGGTTTTTTCATGATATTGTAATGGTTGATAAGCCAAGAGTATGTATAAGTATCACCTAGGAGGTATAGGATAGAGAGAGAGAGAGAGAGAGAGAGAGAGAGAGAGAGAGAAAGAGAGAGACTTGAACTGCAACAATTTTGTAAGATGGTGATCTAGAGAAGAGTTGAGAAACCCGATCCCGAGGTTTAGATCGCAGGTTGAGGAGCCTAGTGCAATCTAGTCAACCTCACAGAGATCGGGAAGCCTATGAAGATTGTAAGATCCAAGACTGTAAACACGCGCGACACAAACTATTCCCGAGACATAATAAAATAGATTAAAAGACAAATATTTGTGGAAGTATCCCAAGAGGGGGTGAACCACAGTAAAAATTGTGTTAAATGATAGAATTCCATGCATATCCATTATTGATAATGATTAAATGATAGATAAATGAATGAAGGAACTAGTTAGATCTGATATTTCATATGCATCAATAAGAGTGACTAAGTAATTAATATGTTATACTAAATTAATAAATATCACAGGTTACAATTACAGATCCCGACTTATTCTCAGGCTACAAGCATCTGAGTATTACAACCACCCATAGAGCTATCTCGGGTGAGACTACATAGTGCACACAATGTACTACACTACCTTCTAGTTTGCCAAGAGGGTCGATAGTTTAAGAGGGATTTTGTTGGAAGCTTGTTAATTCTTAACCTGGGTCGACTTATGAAAGTAGGGTAATATCATAGTAGATAAAGTAGTGTAAAGACAACAAATGGGTTTGTTGCCAGTTGGAACATAATGGGATTAAGTGATTAAGATCTGCTGAAGAAGCATAAAAAGAATATCATATCTGGCAACAAAACATTAAAATAATGAGAATATGATAGGGGATGTTGATACCGTGGAACCCAATGAAGGAATAAATCTAGAGCTAGTTGAAAACAATGAAGTTGGAGTTTTCATAGAAAGATAACAAAATCCAAAAGTTAACACCATGCAAATACTTCGACAAGTATGTATTCATTGACTTTCATGAAGTATTTTTAAGTGATTTCTTGCATGTGTTGCAGTAGTGGATATTGTGGTTGAAAAACAACCACCCTAAAAATCGGATCATACAACTAGAGTGGAATCCTACAAAGATCGCACACTTACAACAAGTTGACAATAAATTCATGTGCACAACAATTTTTTGGTTAGACAACATTGTTGCAGGATTTATCACAAAATTTGCAGTAGATATTGCGAAGTCGTACAACACAACAAAGTAAGAGTTCCTGAAGGGAGATTGAGGTAGGTATATCATATCATTGTATACTTCCATTAAGATATTACTATATAACAAGGGTGTAATGAAAATGGCCTCAGATAATTAAACTTCCCTGTGTGCATGGGGGAAGGGGGGAAGCACTGACAAGAGATAGAGAAATGGAGGAAGAAATAGATAGAGGAAAGAAGGAGGAGGCCTTGGATACAATCATGATGGAGGAAGACCAGATCAAGAAGATCATGGAAACAACTGGAAGAATGTGCAATGGAGTACCCTACCAATATAATATGAACAACAAGAAGAGAGTCATAGCTGCAAGGGAAGGCTTGGAAAGTGATGAAGAAGAGGTAAAGGATCTCTGGGTTGTGAAGTAGATTGAGGAAATCCTATGCATGACATATGAAAGGAAGACAAGAGGTCCAAGAATAGGAAAAAAAGGCTGTAACACCCTGTTTCCCCTAGTTTGTAAAAATAACTGGACTGGCCCAGAACTATGGCAAACTCAGAAATGTGAATATGTGATGTGAATAGACCTTGTGGAAAAGGTCGATGAATGTGAATAACATTATGAATTTATATTGTAGGACTGTTGAGAGGGGATGTGCTGAAAAAGAGACCACGATGGCTATAGAAAGACGGTGGAAGGCACCTGGAAAGGTGGCATTAACTTCCACTGAGAATCAATACCGTATTTGAACTCCACTGGCCCAGAGAACCAAAAGCGGCTCGCTAACCCCGAATTAAATGTCTTGTAGGCTCATAGGTAGATGGCTCCTTAGGAGTTAATGAGGGATGGGGAGGTGAACTGCCCATCCGTAGAGCCATCAAGCCTGACCAACGTGAGGGAAATCACGCCACACACAACCTCGCAAGAGGATAAGGCGTGGGGTAGAAGCGATTGGGGGGGGAGACGCGAGGGGAAGAAGAGAAATTTGGCAATATGCAGAGGGAGTGATAGCAGAGAGGAAGGAGAGTAACCTTCACTCCTGGTCACTGGCAAGCAGAGACGTAGTCTCACAGCATCGTGGTCTCAGCTCGGGGGTGGCTAGTGGTAAATCTGCTAGGAGTCGCTGAGCCTACGGTTGGGTGGAAACAAGCACCCCTCTCAGCAGTTGCATAACCCCTGGTGTTATTTCTAATAAGTGTTTTTCCTCTAGCATATTNTATAAGCTGTGAAATGGTGAATGATTCTAGAATAAGAATGTTTGTATAGTGTTTTGATCAATACTGGTAGATGCATGTTTATAATGGAAAGACTATGTATGGATTATGTCTTCATAAATCGCTTTTTATATGCTTACCAAAGTAATTCAGATTGCATGTTTGATTCATGGGAGAAAGGTTCCCTTATTTGCCTAAGATAGGTCCCTAGGTAAAAAACCTCCCCATAAATATACCCTCCTTGAAAAGCCCATCAAGAACCGGGAAAGAGAAGGTGAAGGCGCAATGCCTTAGTAACCCTGCATGGGGAGGAACGATCCTCTTGAAAACCCGAGATGGCATCATAAGGATGAAGTATCAAATCAACGGATGAGATCCCGTCGGGATATATATGGTCCCTCATGATCGTCAGATCAGAAGAAGAATATGGAGTGTTAAGTTCCTTAACCCTGATAGGTATCGATCGACGGACGAGATTCCATCAGGAAACTTGTGGTCACGCACGATTGTCAGATTGGTGGGAGTAAGTAGGGTGTTAGATGCCTTACCCCTTTTGCTTTCTATGTCTCCATAGATAGCGAAGAAATCAGGGCTGTAGATCCCCAAGGCCCATGGGAGTGTCTGCACCATTGATTTTTCAACGTCCAAGAAGTCGTGGAAGGACGCACAGGTAGGAACCAAACTGAGCCATCAGATCTCGGTTGGAAAAACCCGACAGGCATTGGATTTGTCCGGAGTTATCCAAGGGTTAAACCCCTAGTGAATAGGGGTGAAGGCCCTGAAATAGATCTAGACCATCCGAATGACGAAGACCACGTGTCATGAGATTACCCATTTCGGGAAATCGGGAATCGCGAACTCGATAGTCCTGGTGACGAGATTTCGGGACTTTCCATGGTGGAAACCCCGGGATAGATCTGGACCACCTGATATCAGGAGGCCACGTGTCATAAGACTACCTATTTCGGGAAATCGGGGATCAGGGATTCGAGAGTTCCATTGACAAGAGGTCGAGCCCTCGCCTTGATAAATCCCGATAGAAATAAAACTATATTCATATGAGAAGAGGTCATATCGACCAAGGCGTAGCCTAGGGGGGATAATTTCCAAATGAGGGCATGTTCAACACATCGACACTTCGGTACTCGGGACACCGAAGGGCATGCTTCCCTATGCCAACAAATCCCAAAATTAAGACTTGCAAACCCCTGACTGTTAGTATGAGGTTTAAGTATCGATCAACAGATGAGATCCTTTCGAAGGATCCAGGGTCTGGGATGACCATGAGATGTGAGGAAGAGATGTCGAATTTAAGCTGGGGTGTGAATGTGCATTAAGTTAAGTAACGAGCAGATCTGGATGACCAGAATCCACCTGCCTAGATCTACGGCTGAGGTTTCATTCCGGAGCCCCCTTGCTATTCTGCCTTTAGCGGTGGGAGGGGGGGGNCAAACGGTTGAGATTAATTCACCTTGATCAACAGTGCTTAGGTGAATTTCGGACCCCCCTTGCCATTCTTCCTTTAATGGGGGGGTCCAGAATAGTGTGGCATGTGAAGTGGGGCCCCCTCCTATCCTTTCGACTACCATGTCACATTTCCCCCTCTACCACCTATAATCCACTTAACCGTGCGATGGGGCCTATTCTCATTGGCTATTCTCTAGCCCTATTGGCCGGTCGCTAGCCCTGTCGGGGTTCGATGGTTGCAGAGTCGAATAATTCGACACCCCTGTAGCGTCGAGGCATGAAATACAAGGAGGTACCATGATTATTTGAACTATGATCATGACCCGCGATCACATGGGAACAAAGAGAGAGAGAAAGAGCTAACTTGTGCTAGGCCTCCGTAGGTAATTCGGGGGCTCTGATTCAGCAGAAATCAACGAAAAATTTAATTGAGGTAGTGGGTATCTGACAAAGTGGTATCAGAGCATGGTGAAAACACTCGGCCTAATAGGGCTCATGAACAAGTTTCGCATAAGATTCGTTTGAAGCACTCCTACGAGGAGTAACCCCCTAACTTAACTCTCTTATCGAGGATCAAAACTTGGAAACGAGAACCTGACTATGTATGCATGTAAAAAAGTTATAAATTTATGCGCAGGTTGTAAAATGTATCTAACTCTTGACTAATAACCAGCGTTTGTCTTCCACCCAAGCGGACGATCAGCCACGGGAATTTACAGATGTAGAGAATGGTGACTCACCAAGAGATGGGAGAAGGCTCACACAATAGAGACGAAGAGTATGACAAAAGAAGAGCAATAAGAACCTCTCTATATCTAGCCAAGACTGTGAGGAGTCTCATGGTTGAATTGCAAATCTGCAAGGCCGACAATGAAAGGATGATGAAAGAACAAGAAAAGCAAACTGAAATTAATGCAGTTTTACTGTAGAGCTTATTAGACCTACAATGATAAATAAAACATGAACCCGAGATGCAGAAACATGGTCATATCAGTGGCCATACTAAGAGAAGCACCTCAAGGAAGGTCCACCCCAGAGGTAAAGGATCAGTTCCAGATGATTCCTCTCAGAAGGAAGTTGGTGATTTAGAAGGCTCTTCCAGCAGTAGGACCAGTTCCTACTCTAGAAGAAAATAGAAGAAACAAAAGACTTCCAAGGGTCATAAATTTGAGGAATTCAGAAAGGCCAAACCTCCCTCCTTCGATGGTGAGATAAAGAAGGGAGAGGAAGCTGAGGCTTGCTTACTTGGACTGAAGAAATATTTCCGAGTCCATGACTTTTCAGAGAATTTGAAGGCTCGAGTGGCCACTTTTAATCTGAATGGAAAAACTTCCATCTGGTGGGAAGATCTTAAGAATATGAAAGGGGTCCGTGAGGAGGACTTGTCTTGGAAACAGTTTGAAAGTACTTCCAGAAGAAGTATTTGTCAAAAAAATATTTCGACGAGAAGGATAAAGATTTTTATGAACTCAAACTAGGGCAACACACTATAGAGGAATATGTCAACAAATTCCTTGACTTATTGAGATATATACCCTACATCAAAGCAGAGAAGGCGAAGGTGCAACGCTTCATCAGTGGGCTACCCAAGGAATACCGGAACCAAATTGAATTTGACGAGCCAAAGACCTTAGAAGACACTATTCGAAAGGAAACATATTGTCATGAACAATATGGACATTGGGTAGAGTCTCGTGGAGATTGGAAACAGAAGAGTGGTTCGAGACTTCAGAAAAAGGGGATCAAATCCTCAGGATTTAAGAACTACAAGAAGAACCCTAGAATGAACTTTCCAGCCTGGAGTGTACTCCAACAAAACTTTCCCTCATCGGGCAGAAATAAAACTTATGGACCTACGCTAGTGAAGACTGATAATCGAAAGAGAGAACCTCTGAAATGTTGGGGTTGCGGAGAAGAGCATCTTCTAAGAGACTGTCCACACTGACAACAGAGAAGTAAGAAATTTTATTACATTTAGGAAGCTACCACAGTCAATGATGTGGCAAGGAGTGTGTCACAGATTTATGCAGCCTTAGATAATAACCAAGCTGACCACCAAGCTTCAGTGGTGGAAATAGAAGGTATGATTTTCAACTATCTAGTGTATGTTTTGATTGACCCTGGTTCAAATTTGAGTTATATAGCCCCTAGAACTGTTGAAAGGTGTAAGTTATAGCCACAAAATAAAACCAATCCATGGTTGGTACAATTAGCCACTAGCACCAAAAGAAAGGTAGTAGAGGCCATACCAGCCTGCCAATTAATGTTGAGTGAATTCCCCACCCAAGAAACACTTAACGTATTACCCCTGGGATCATACGATCTGTTGATTGGCATGGAATGGCTGTCTTCCCATAAAGCCAAACTGGACTATTACCATAAAACCTTAGAATGTGTGAGCCAAGAAGGAAAAAGGATAACCCTCCAAGGGATCTGAAAACCGGTCTCGGTGAGGCAAATATCAACCCTACAAATGAGAAAGTATTGTCGAAAAGGGCGTCCCCTATATGTAATATAGGTGTTGAAAACAATCGAGGGCGATAAACCAAGCCCTTGTGATAACCCTATCTTGAGAGAATACAGAGATGTGTTTCTGGAAGAGGTACCGGGTCTACCTCTGAGAAGAGACATTGACTTCTCGATAGAGCTCGCACCAGGAGCGGTGTCGATGTCTAGGACACCCTACCATATGAGCACACCCGAGTTAGTGGAACTCAAATTGCAATTGCAAGAAATGATGGATAAGGGTTATATTTGACCCAACGTGTCCCCATGGGGAGCACCAATCCTGTTTGTGAAAAAGAAGGATGGCACCCTTAGACTGTGTATATACTATAGAAAACTCAATAAAGTAACCATAAATAACAAGTACCCCTTGCCCAGGATCGATGATCTATTCTATCAGTTGGGGTGTGTGTCTATTTTCTCAAAGATTGACTTGAGGTCGGGATACCATCAAGTCCAAATCAAGGGTGAAGACATCCATAAAACCACTTTCCAGACACGGTATGGTCACTATGAGTTTGTGGTAGTGCCATTTGGGTTAACCAATGCCCCTGCCACTTTCATGTTCTTAATGAACAATGTACTCAGTAAATTTTTAGATAAATTTGTACTAGTTTTTATTGATGACATATTAATCTACTCTAAGAATAGAGAAGAACATGAAGAGCATCTTAGACTTGTGATGCAAGTGCTAAGAGAGCATCATCTCTATGCTAAATTCAACAAATGTGACTTCTTTTAGAAGCAAATACATTACTTGGGAGATATTCTGACCGAGAAAGGGGTAGTAGTAGATCCTGACAAGATCAGGTCTATCATGGAATGGCCTACCCCAAAGGATGTCTCAGACATCATATCCTTTATGGGATTAGCGGGATATTATAGGAGATTTATAAAAGGATTCTCCAAGATTGGTTGTCCAATCACTGCCCTCCATAAGAAGGGGAAAAAATTCCCGTGGACATAGAAATGTGAAGAAAGATTCCAAACCCCGAAACATCTACTGACCCATGCATCCATGTTGAAAATCGCTGACCCAAAAGCTGACTTCATTGTGTGCACTGATGCCTGTAAGTAAGGGATCAGAGGAGTCCTTATGCAGAAAGGAAGTGTGATCTGCTATGAATCCTGAAAATTAAACGAACATAAATTCAACTATGTGACTCATGATCTAGAACTGGCTGCCATAGTGCATGCCTTGAAAATGTGGAGGCATTACCTCTTGGGAAGAAAATTTGTACTTATGACAGATCAGTGTGGGTTGCGGTATTTGTTTGACCAACCAAAGCTCAATGCTAGACAAGCTAGATGGATGGCCCTCCTTAGAGAATTTGATTTTTAAATCAAACACATTAAAGGGAAAGAAAATAGGGTGGTTGATGCCCTTAGCAGAAGCATGAAAACAATTCACCTGGCAGCGGTGAGTACCTGTGAGACAGATGTCAAGAACAGAGTCAGAAATGTACAAGAGATAGATCCCTTCGTTCAGACTGTGGCCCTATACCTACATCAAGAACCCGCTGGAGTAAAATATGAAGGCTACCAGATGACCAAAGGAGGTTTGCTCACTTACAGAGATAGACTTTACATTCCAAATTGTGACAACTTGAAGAGGTTCATTATGGATGAACTACATAAAAGACCATATACTGGTCACCCAGGATACCAGAAAATGATCACTACCACCCGGAAACAATTTTATTGGCCTGGATTGAAGAAGGACATAGCCAAATATTTGACCCAATGCATAGAGTGCCAACAGGTTAAAGTAGAACATCGACATCCAGTAGGACTATTACACCCTTTACCCATCCCAGAATGGAAATGGAAAACCATCTCCATGGATTTTATCACTGGATTATCGACTTCAACCAAACAAAATGACGCCATTATGGTAGTGGTGGATAAACTGAGCAAGTCTTCTCATTTCATCCTGATCAAATCAACCTGCAAGGCGATAGATATCGCCCAAGTATTCATGAAAGAGGTATTCAGACTACACGGTATGTCGAAAGAGATAGTGTTCGATAGAGACACAAAATTCACTTCCAATTTTTGGAAATCACTGATGGTTGGTTTAGAGACCAAATTGTTGTTTAGCACCACCTATCACCCTCAAACTGAAGGACAGATAGAAAGAGTGAATCAAATATTAGAGGATATTTTAAGGATGCATGTAATGCATCAACCCAGGAAATGGGAAGACTACCTGCCATTGGTAGAATTTGCCTACAACAACGGCTACCAAGCATCCTTAAAGATGAGTCCCTTCGAGGTCCTCTATGGTAGGCCATGTAATACTCCAGTTAGCTGGAGTAATCCTATAAATAGGATTTATTTTGGACCTGACATGTTGAAAGAAATGGAACAACAAGTGACTCAGATAAACCAAAATTTGAAGGTCGCTCAGAACCAACAGAAAAGTTATGTTGACCAAAAGAGAACTCCAAGAGAGTTCAAAATGGGAGACCATGTATATATCATAATTAATCCCAGGAGTTCCCTGAAAATGGGAGCTTGTGCCAAGTTGACACTCCAGTATTGTGGACCCTTTGAGGTTCTATATAGAGTGGGACCCATCGCCTATCGGCTAACACTTCCGCCCACAGTAAAAGCACATAATGTTTTCCATGTTTCAATATTGAAGAAATATGTACATGATGCTAATCATATAACTGATTGGTCTGTGATCGAGGTGGAACCGGAGGGAGAATTTCTACCAGAACCCCAATGCATATTGGACAGAAAGGAAACCCCACTCTGGAACCAAACCGTTGCATAGGTAAAGGTGCAGTGGAGACATTTTGGCCCAGATGAGGCTACATGGGAAATGGAGGATGCCATGAGACAGGCATATCCGATTTTGTTTACTTCTTTACATACAATTCATGTTAAAAGATAAGAACATTGAGGATGATGTTCCTTTAAGGGGGAGGGAATTTTAACACCCTGCTTCCCCCAGTTTGTAAAAATAACTGGACTGGCCCAGAATTGTGGCAAACTTAGAAATGTGAATATGTGATGTGAATGGACCTTGTGGAAAAGGTTGATGAATGTGAATAACATTATGAATTTATATTGCAGGACTGATGAGAGGGGATGTGCTGAAAAAGAGACCACGATGGCTACAGAAAGGCAGTGGAAGGCACCTCGAAAGGTGGCGTTAACTTCCACCAAGAATCAATACCGTATTTGGACTCCACTGGCCCAGAGAACCAAAAGCGGCTCGTTGACCCCGAATTAAATGTCTCGCAGGATGGTAGGGAGATGGCTCCTCAGAATTTAATGAGGGATGGGGAGGTGAACCACCCATACGTAGAGCCATCAGGCCTAACCAGCGTGAGGGAAATCGCGCCACACGCAACGTCGCAACAGGATATGGCGTGGGGTAGAAGCGATTGGGGGGGGGAGACGTGAGGGGAAGAAGAGAACTCTGGAAATATGCAGAGGGAGTGACAGCAGAGAGGAAGGAGAGTAACCTTTGATCCTGGTCATTGGAAAACAGAGACGCAGTCTCACAACATCGTGGTCTCAGCTTGGGGGTGTCTAGTGGTAAATCCACTGGGAGTCGCTGAGCCTACAGTTGGGTGGAAACAAGCACCCCTCTCAACAGTTGCATAACCCCTGGTGTTATTTATGATAAGTGTTTTTCCTTTGGCATCTTGATATATATACATATATATATTCTGACATTTATGTTTATAAGTTGTGAAATGGTGAATGATTCCAGAGTAAGAATGTATGTATAGTGTTTTGATCAATACTGGTAGATGCATGTTTATAATGGAAAGACTACATATGGCTTATATCTTCATAAATTGATTTTTATATGCTTACCGAAGTAATTCAGACTGCATGTCTGATTCATGGGAGAAAGGTTCCCTTATTTTCCTCAGATAGGTCCCTGGGTAAAAAACCTCCCCATAAAGATACCCTCCTTGAAAAGCCCATCAAGAACCGGGAAAGAGAAGGTGAAGGCACAAGGCCTTAGTAACCCTGCATGGGGAGGAACGATCCTCTTGAAAACCTGAGATAGCATCATAAGGATGAAGTATCAAATCGACGGATGAGATCCCCTCGAGAGATCTGTGGTCCCTCATGACCGTCATATCGGAAGAAGAAGATGGAGTGTTAAGTGCCTTAACCGTGATAGGTATCGATCGACGCACGAGATTCCATATGGAAACCTATGGTCACGCACGACCATTAGATTGGTGGGAGTAAGTAGGGTGTTAGATGCCTTACCCCTTTTGTTTTCTGTGTCTTCATGGATAGTGAAGAAATCAGGGCCGTATATCCCCAAGGCCCATGGGAGTATCTGGACCGTTGATTTTTCCACATCCAAGAAGTCGTGGAAGGAAGCACAAGTAGGAACCAAACTGATCCGTCAGATCTCGGTTGGAAAAACCTGACAGCCGTTGGATTTGTCATGAGTTATCAGAGGGTTAAACCCCTAGTGAATAGGGGTGAAGGCCTCGAAATAGATTTAGACCGTCTAAATGACAAAGACCACGTGTCGTGAGATTACCCATTTCGGGAAATCGGGAATCACAGACTCGGTAGTCCTGGTGACGAGAGTTCAGGACTTTCCATGGTGGAAACCTTGGGATAGATCTGGACCACCTGATCTCGGGAGGTCACGTGTCATAAGACTACCCATTTCGAGAAATCGGGGATCGGGGATTCGGGAGTTCCGTTGACAAGAGGTCGGGCCCTTGCCTTGATAAATCCCGACAGAAATAAAACTATAGTCATATGAGAAGAGGTCATATCAACCAAGGCGTAGCCCAGAGGGGATAATTTCCAAACAAGGGCATGTTTAACACATCGACACTTCGATAATCGGGACACCGAAGGGCATGTTTCCCTATGCCAACAAATCCCAAACTTAAGACATGAAAACCCCCACCTATTAGTATGAGGGTTAAGTATCGATCAATGGATGAGATCCTTTTGAAGGATCCAGGGTCTGGGATGACCGTGAGATGTGAGGAAGAGATGTTGGCTTTAATCTGGGGTGCGAATGCGCATTAAGGTAAGTAACGAGCAGATTTGGACGGTTAGAGTCCACCCGCCCAGATCTATGACTAAGGTTTCATTCTAGAGCCCCCTT
>ML782897.1:485381-498180 GCA_009831015.1 Picea engelmannii | reverse complement strand
GGGGGGGGGGGGATTCTGGAATAGTGTGTCGTGTTAAGTGGGGCCCCCTCCTATCCTGTCGACTATTGTGTCACATTTCCCACTCTACTACCTATACTCCACTTAACCGTGCGACGGGGCCTATTCTCATTGGCTGTTCTCTAGCCCTGTTGGGATTCATCCCTATTGGCTGGTCGTTGGCCTTGTCGGGGTTCGATGGTTGCAGATTCGAATGATTCGACACCCCTGTAGCATCGAGGCGTGAAATACAAGGAGGCATCGCGATTATTTGAACTATACTCATGACCCACGATCACATGGGAACAGAGGGAGAGAGAGAAAGAGCTAACTTGCGCTAGGCCTCCATAGGTAATTTGGGGGCTCTGATTCAGCAGAAATCAATGAAAAATTTAATTGAGGTAGTGGGTATCTGAAAAATGCATAACTCTTATCCATATCAGTTTTAGTGTGGAACCCATAAACCCATGTGTGACTAATACACCATTAAGAACACCACCATCTAGACAACTGAATTCTGGAAGGAAGACAACAAGAAGTACATCTAGACAAGGAGAAATAACTGGAGGAGCCAATTTAGAAAGTGGTAGCCAAGTATATACACCGTGCGGAGGTAGTATTTCAACCTTCAGGATGGTATGACATGATCCCACCATCATATTACTAAAATTCAAGGGAGAGGTGTCAGAGGACCCTGAGAAGCACTTGTTTATTTGTGAAAATATCTGGGAAGCAAAAAAATCACGGATGAAGACACTAAACTTGCGCAGTTAGCCATCATGCTAAGAGACCGTGCAATGGACTGGTACATGAGCTTAGATGGAAACAATCCATTAGGGACAACTGGAACGATTGTGGATATTAAGAAGCTATTGAAAAATGAATTCCAGAAACCTAGTTGAGATGATCAATACATGAATGAGATGATAGAGATAAGATAGAAACAAGGAGAATATGTGTGGGATATTGACCAAATATTCAAACGATTGAAGGGAAATCTAAAGTATTTCATGAAAGACATGTAACATAGGAATTTTTTTATCAATTCCTTTCTACCACATTTGAAGTACCCTTTCAGACAACATTTGAAGTTTCAAACTCAAGAAGAAGCCCTGCAGGTAACCCTACAACTAGAAGAGAACCAATATAAGAAGATAGATCCATCCATAGAGGATATGAAGGAGGATCTAAAGAAATTAACATTTCAACTAAACCAGAATAGGGGTAAGGACAAAAGAGAAGTTGTTTGGTGTACCACATGTAGGACATAAGGACACCACAAGAATGCATTCCCAACATTCGCGCAGTACAAGACAACAAGACTTCCAAACCCTTTTCCATCAAGAGGACTATGGTTTAATATTTGTAATACATAGGGGCATGATCCATATCACTGTACAATGATGCATAAATACTAGACAATGCCTAAGAGTTCATATTGCAACTTTTGCAAGTCATTATTCCACGATGACAAAGATTGCAGGACAATGGAGATGATGAGGGAACAAACATCAGATACCTATAGGGTGCAGGAAGAGATGATTATAGGGAAAGATACACCACATTTCAATCAAGAACCAGACCCATATAACATTGCACCACAACAATATAACACCATGCAACCACAGTACAATACCGTGCAGCCATAGTATAACCTCACGTAGTATAACTAGGAGCCCTAGTACAATGCACCGCGAGGAGATCGAGCTAGCTACAGAGGTGGCGGACAAGGAAGAGGAGGAATTTGAAGAGGCAGAGGAATAGTGGTATGTCACAAATGTCAACAACTAGGAAATTATGCAAGAGAATGTTCACTTCCAACTGCTACATGTATGTATTGTCACGCATCAAATCATGACACATAAGACTATTCAACACTATTGGGGAAGATCCAAGAAAATAGAAATCAGAACAATTAGAATGTTCAATGGATTTCTGTAGAAGAAAGGGAGGATGGAAGAAATATTAACATAGTTATGTGTGGAGGATCTAAGACATGAAATGACGCAGTAAGACAAGATCCAACACAACACCAATGGGTGAAGAAGAATGTTGAACCACAAAAGCAGTTTGATGCGCAGAACACGCAAGGGATATTCTAGCAAGTTAGACAAGAATTCTTGAATCCATACATTGCATCTACATCAACTATGCAGCATATTCAGGACGAAACAACATATGATATGCTTTCATCACTGGATCATACTAATGAAGCATGACCTCTCGGACAAGTAAGTACTATAAAAGATTTTCTGCAATCCTGTGTTAAGATATTAAATGACCAATCATCTGCTAAAATTGTGAAAAATATGCTAGAAATATGTAACTCAGAGGTAGAGGGGAAATTAGAACAAAAAATAGTCAATCACCTACATACAAGAAGGAGGACAAACAGGGAATTCAAATTAAATGATAACATTGGAGATTTCAATATGGGGGACATCATACTGGATTTAGGCTATGAGGTGAATGTGTTACCCAAGAAGACATGGAAATGTATGGGAGAGCCCACATTAGGATATTCACATGTTTAGATGAAACTAGCAAATCAACACAAATTTATACCAATCGGAAGGTTAAAGGGTGTGATAGTAGATCTGGATGGAGTACACACCAAGGTAGACTTCGAAGTAATAGAAATAGTGGATGGAACAACACCTTATCCAACATTGCTTGGCCTGGATTAGGCATTTGAAAATCAGGCCATAATCAATTTGAAGATGAGGAAGATGACAATCGAGTCAAGAGAGTATAGATTCATTGCATTGTTAGATCCATCAGAAGGAGAATGGTTTGTAGAACCCACTTGCTTGGACCTGGAGGAAATTAACAAACTGTGTAGAACCACAACGCGAGAGAAAGACTATGTGAATCCAATTGCAGATGGGGTATTCAATTGGAGAAGTATCACGTCACACACGTTAGACTCAGATAGAAGGTTTGAAAATTGGTAGTAGAGACTACATGAAGTCTCCACAAGAATATGTGCAATAATAGACTGCGCAGTACGATGGGTAGGTACAAAGATAAAAGAACCTCCTAGCTTTCATGTGGTGAACGACTTAGAAGAATTACTAACAAGATATGAAGATTAAGTGTTACCAAATCAAGGGCTCTTATCTTTGGATATATCACTCAAGGAAACACCTGCAAGATGGTGGGTTTCACACAAAGAGACCATTAGGTACTGGTACCAATGCAAACAATTACTAGGCATTAGGTTCAGTGCAGAACATAAGAGAAGAATGATGCAAATATATGATGGAAAGGGGTCAAATTTGGAACACTTGGAGAAGTGTAGAACAATATGGATGATGACACCTCCATAGGAATGGCCTCATCACTTTATTCATACACTAGAAGGAATCCCAACAAACTGGTATATAGATCAAGAACTACATAGAGGAACTATGGAATGGACAATTTTACAACAAAATTTTGCAGTCACCTTATCATTTGAACATGAGAACCCCAACATAGACTCAACATTGAAACAAATAAGAGGGTTGATATTCATTAAGAAACCAAAATTTGAACTTATGATAGAATATCAACAACAGAAGAAACAAATAGTGAAAGAACTATTGTCATGCTACTATGTGCAAGAAGAAGCACCAGATGAAGAGGAATTGCACAACATTCATATTATAGAAGCCGAGGGTGAAAGATAGGTAGAAGGCCCACCTCTGGAATCATAAGTTTTTGTTTCGTTGATCAAGGTGAAGAAAGTTAACATTGGTACAACTGAGAATTCCAAAATGGCCAACATTGGAGACTACTCAGACGATCAAATAGTATAAAGCATAACAGAGTTACTGCATGAGTACAATGACCTTTTCCTAATAAACATTACAGAAATGAAAGGCATAGTAGGATATCTAGGAGAGATGAAGATACCTATCAAATATGAGGCTAGATCAGTCAGAAAATGACCATATAGACTAAACCCAATATACAAGCAGAAAGTAAAAGAAGAAATTGATAGGATGTTGGAGGCCAGAATCATAGAACCAGTGGAAGAATCTGAATAGTTCAGCCCTATGGTATTTTAGGAGAAGAAATAGGGAGGTATAAGGATATGTGTCGACCTGAGGAAGATGAATGATTCTTTCCTTCATGACCCTTTCCCTACCCCTTTCACATATGAGGTATTAGAGAATGTAGGAGGCCAAAATTCATACTCATTCACAGATGGATTCTAAGGTTACTATCAAATCAAGATAGCCCCATAAGATAGGTACAAGACCACGTTTTCCACAAATTGGGGATCCTACCAGTACACAATCATGCCTTTTGGGTTGAATAATGCATTAGCTATATTCTCAAGAGTAGTCATAGCTTCTTTTAAAGAATTCATCCATTAGTTTTTAGAAGTATACTTGAATGATTGGATAGTATATAGTCTATTGAAGGACCATGTAGAGGTGTTAAGGCTAAAGTTATAAAGATGAAGACATTGTCAAATATCACTAAATATCAAGATGTGCATCTTTGGGACACCTTTTGGGATACTATTGGGCGATATAGTGTGCGAACAAGGATTTCTAGTAGATCCTGTCAATATTGCAGTGATTGTTAATCTACCACCACAAAAGTCAGTATGTCAGTTGAGAGAAAAATTGGGACAGATAGGCTACTATAGGAAATTCATAAAAGGGTATGCGCAGATCAATGTGCCAATGGAGAAATTGTTGAGGAAATATAGCATTTTCAATGGAATGAGAACTGTTAGCGAGGATTGGACACTCTAAAAGAGAATATGGTAACAAAACCAATACTAGGATTCCTAGATTGGGAAAATCCATTTCACGTGCATGTAGATGCATCAACTATAACACTTGGAGCTATTCTCGCACAACCAAGAATAGGGGAATTGGACCATCCTTTAACATTTTCTAGAAGGAAATTGTCATAGTCAGAGCAGAATTGCAATACCACAGAAAGAGAAGTCCTAGATATCATCTAAGCACTCCAGAAGTTTAGACATTGCTTACTGGGAAAACATTTAAAGATGTTTACAGATCATTCAACCCTCAAATACCTAGTCAATAAACCAGTTTTGGGGGGGATAATTTGTAGATGGTTATTGTTGTTCTAGAAATTTGAATTCGAAGTAATAGTCAAACTAGGGAAGTTGAATGTAGGACATGATCACCTATCAAAGGTCACTAATGGAGAGGAACCTACGATCTTAGAGAAAAAATTCTCTAATGCATAGTTATTCTTAGTCCAAGTAGCTGATGAATATTTTGCTGACATCATTCAATACTTGAGTACAAGGATTGCGCCACAAGAAATCAACACTGTACAGTAGAAAAATCTGGTAGTCTGAGCTACATACTAGCAATTGATTGCATGACACTTATATAATATGGGTTCAGATAACATCTTGAGAAGATGCATACTATAACATGAAAGACCTAAGATTTTAGCAGAGTCCCATGAGGGAATAGAAGGAGGACATTATGAAGGAAAATCTATTGTGTAGAAGGTATTGCACGCAGGATTATGGTGGCCGACCGTTCACAAAGATGCAAAGGACTACTTCCAAAGATGTGATGTATGTTAGAGGGTTGGTAAACCTAATAGATAGGATGAGATGCCCCTAAGACCACAAATAACCTTGCATGCATTTCAAAAATGGGCAATACACTTTGTAGGTCCAATTGACCCACCAACAAGGAGGTCATGAGTAAGGTATATCATTGCTGTGACATAGTATCTACCGAGATGGGAAGAGGCAACACCAATAAAATATTGTAGTGCAGATACAACAACACACTTCTTGTTTGAGGAAGTGATCACTATATTTGGATTCCTAAGGATTATGATGAGTTCCCAAGGTACTCACTTCATTAATAGTACTATTAGAGTTATGACCGAGGATTTTCAAGTCTATCATCAAAATAGTACACCATATCTCCCTCAAGTAAATGGAATAGTGGAAGCCTAATATAAGATCCTAGAGAATGCATTGACAAATATCTTCAATGTTAGCATGGATGATTGGGACTTGAAGATACCAGTAGTACTATGGGAATACAAGACTACATGCAAAAATTTGATAGGGAAAACACCATTCAGGTTGGTGTATGGACAAGAAGCAGTGGTGCCATTAGATTTTTAGGTACCTATCCTACTCGTAGAAACAATCACCAACATAACAGAATGAGGCACAATCAAAGAATGACTAAGTCAACTGATGGAGATGTAGGAAGATAGGATCCTAGAAGGATTTAACCAAGTGGTACAGAAATCAAGGGACAAATCTTGGCATGAAAGACATATTAAAAGTAGGAGTTTCAGAGAAGGGGACCTAGTCTTGGTGTAAGACAGTGGATTTCTTCAGCACCCAGGAAAATTCATATTACATTGGTTTTGACCATATGAAGTGAAAACTATCATAGAAAGGGGAGATGTACAATTTAAGGATTTAATAGGTACATAAATAATAGGAATGATCAATGGGAGTCGACTGAAACTCTACAAGGACATTCGATCTCCTATAACTTAGAAAGTTATTGCACATAAAAGAGAGATGAAAAGAGAGAGAGAGAGAGAAGGGAGTTAGCATGAAAAAAAGAGAAAAGTCCGTGCACAACATAAGACCAACATACTTTGCACCAAGGAAATATGAGATAGAATAAATCTTTCACGCTAAAAAATCCCAGCGTGCCGAAAAAAGGACCAATAGTAAGAAAAAGGTAGAAATTTCAAAAATGGTAGCTATGGAAAAAAGGTACCAACTGACAACGTCTATCAAATTGAACGTCACTTAATCTTGAAGCACCTTTGCATTAATCGTGCCAACTGGCGACATCTATAAAATTGAATGACAAGTACTCTCGAAGCGCTTTTGCATTAATCACACCAACTGATGGTATCGATGAAATTGAATGTCACATACGTAGGAAGTGCCATTTCATTTAAATCACAGCTCGGATAGCTTCTCCAAGAAGCTTCACGACACTTGCTATATAAGGAAGGAACATGAGAAACATAACAATTATTGTGAAATTGTGAAATCATAGAGAGATAGTGCATACATAGCGAAGAGCGATTTAGCAAGAGATACAGAGAAAACCAGTTCGACAGAAATCACCCTTAAAACATGATGGCACCACCCAATTTTGGGGCACTGAGCCAGGACAATAGGAAACCTTGAAGCCACCATAAAGCACCAAAAAAGACACAAGGAATTGAGAAGGAACGGACACATGCCGCAAAAGTTTTCAACCTGGAAGAAATTCCCTCACCCCATATGGAACCAGCGAGACCCACACCCATGGTGGAGGAAACCAAAACCAACAACAATGGTTTTAATGGACGTCGACATATAGGGAGCTGGACAGGGCCAAAAGGCTAAGGATGTAGGTAATCCTTCACGACCTGCGCATGTTGAAGGAGCCTAGAGGGTAAATGGGACCACCCTAATACATACAGAATTTGTCATGCCAAGACAATCACACAGAGAAAAGACTTTGCAACAACAGGAGGGGATAGTATAAGATGTTACTGACTAGCTAGAGATTATGCCGATGATAGAAAAATGGAGGCTGGAACCTCAAGCCAACCACCAAAATGAAAGGGAAAAAATCCCATGGAAAGGTCATAGTGCAAACATGTTGCAACAACCGTAGTCCTACCGCACATTCTTGAAGGGGTGCAGGCCATGCCTAACCTTTTGAAATGCGTGGAAAGACTGTACTACTCATACCATAATGTGGCCAACATGGACAAGTTCCCAGAATTTTCAAGGCAGGTCTACCTTGACAGTGTATAAACAGGGCTCTTCATGGATCCAATTTTACAACAAAAATAGTGGGCATCCGGATTGGCTAACACTGAAATTCTAAACCTGTTGGATATTCCACATTTTGGAAGGGGTCGGGATGCAAACAACTGCATCAAGCAATTGATGGTACCCACCCACAAATGTTACCTATGGTTGGAATAACCCATCTCTATAGACATGGAGCTCATTTCTTTTATCAATGGTCTTCCATCTCGGGGGAAGAATCTTGTGCAGTACCTCGACGACAAGATAAAGGAGAAGGTGTTGTCAGAGGAGATGAAAAATACATATGGCATAGAGAAAGGATTGTGTAGAATCATTATCAAGCACATAGTGATGCAACAACAAGAATGGCCACCAAACTCATGGCATGAAAACTACTCAGAAAGTGCCACAAGGAGGAAGTCCCTGTCGAGGTCATCGCGGTTGCAACACAGTGCGCAAAGGGCACTATGCTTATTTAGGCCCCGTACTTACTAAATCTATTCCTTGAGGACTACAGATACGCACATGATCTGGGAACAAATTTTCATTACTCTTGGCTACTAATCAGATGGAGGGAGCCCTAGTACACCTATTTTTGTGAGTGAACCAGTTGTTTCCGCGCAACACAGTACACATCCTTGGGGAGCATGTCAGACCCAAAAATCAAAAGTACCAATGCAAGTATGTTCAAACGTTACTATAACGAGATCTAGGAGATAATTTCCAATAGTTGGAGAATTACTCCAAAAGTGGTTGCGCAATACCGACGCAACACAAACTTCAAATAAACCAGTTACACAGTATGGATCCAAGCAAGAAGGGATCCCAAGAAGGAATGGATGCAAATTAGATACTGCTTCAAATAGGAAGAATTAGATATGGAAATTTTGGTTTGGAAAGATGACTGGAAAATTCCAGTCCTCACTCAAGAGATGCCTACTGTTGTAGGTGAATCGATGACGGAACTGAATCAACTACTTGGGTTTGTGGTTCAATTGAGGAGGAAACTAGATTGACCACCTGATCAACCAGAATGACTGGGGATGGAACTAGCTTGACTAGTCCATCAACTAACGATGATTTGGGGGAAATATTACGATAACCTTTTGGAAGTTGAAGTTTTTCCAAAAGAGAAGAATCCTTATCCATGCGAGGACAAGGATGAGAATAATGATCACCTTTGCATAACATACAAGGGAATTTGACAATTGTCTTCTTCTTACCAACCTTAAAATCAATAGTTGATGAGGTATCATCGACATGACCCACAGAGGATGATGAAGTGGAGGACCACATTTCTAAGACTTTGGGAATACTAGGGAAATCCCTCAAAAAGTGGTCACCCTTACAAAGACTGCAAGGGAATTTGGGTTTCGTATTTTTCATTTTAATCTTATTGACCTCATCAAGACTCCTAGTACTATTAACAATAGTTGGTTACTGGGATTCAACATATAATTTTGTTGGAGCCTTGGTCCTTTTCAGTCTCTTCTTCTTCTTCTCTTTTCATTTCTTCTTCTTCTAATCAACCTGGCTACTTGAATTAGAGATTTCACTAGATGAAGAAGGAGAAAGGGAAGGAGACTTAATGGGTGAAGAAGGAGAAAAGTTGACATGAAGTTGATGTGTGGGTGGTGTACTGACATCTAAAGTATTAGGTGCAATTGAAACATTGGGAGGGTTCGAGATCATCAGAGTGGGGAACAACCAAACCGGTAATCTGATGGTGAGTCTCAGAAGACTCGGTGTGGCAATGTACGGAGGACCAAATTTTCCAAACGAATGAAAGGTATAAGGTTCCCTAGGAGAAGGGGTTCCTCCATTGGTACTCTTAGGATTTGATGCCATTAACATTGACTTCACCTAATGTCCACTAAGTAACACAACCAACACACGCTATGAATCTGAGAAGCAAACAATCAAACAAAACCTTCCCACAATGAAACCACTAGTTGGTGATGAAATCCAATGTTGCGAGATCAAAATATGAAGGGGCAGGGATAAAGCAGGTGGATCAGTTACGTTGATGACCTGCTTAACGAACCTATGCCTTGGTGCAATCTTCCACGTAGTAATTGTGGATTTATCCTCCAAGGAGCCCGAGTGAGTTTTACCAACGTCTATTCCAGGTACAATGAGACTTCCCTTCACTGTCACCTTATGTGGGACCCTAATGATTATGACTACTAAGGTCACCAATTTGCAGTTATCCCCTGGGAGTGTACATTCGACAGTCTAGTCAGAACATATGGGTAGGATAACAAGTCTTAAATCAACTCAAGAGGCTCTCACACATAATCGTGGGTCTACCTTCAAGTGACCCCCAATATACGATCCGACCACTACAAACAGTTGGGCCACAGAGGGATAATATCTGTAACTCTCCCAAATGAAACCTCATGCGTAACCCCTATGTGAGAGGGGGATCCAAGAAATCCTATACGGCAATTGGATTTTCTCTCCCTATCACAAGATGTTAAGTTAGTTTGATAGCTTTGGAAATTTATCCTTTCAACCTATTCCAAATCCCTACACCTTAAACTAATGTAGGTTTGCTAACAAGGATGTAAAAATTATGATAAATTTTAGTTAAGTGTTAATTTTAGTGACTGTTGTTTACTCATAGGTGTATGACAATGAAAACTAATGATATTATGACTTAGTTCCCAAAACATGCATAAGAAATGATAAACAATCTTTTCTTTCAATGAATGTCTAATTAAGGGAAGGAGAAGGATTTTCCTTTCACTGTCAAACACTAAAATGCAATGACCTCATGCAATAGTCCTCAATAAGGAATCCAATTCAATGCTAAAATGTTTATATGTGACTGATAACCAGTATATGTAAAGCTTCCTATGCTAATCGGATTTCAAGAGTTGTGAGATTTAAGCAATTTGGAAGCAAACTTCACATAAACCAAAAGTCACCCTTGTTGTGATCAAACAAAAAATAGAAAGCCAAAAACTCAAAAGGTAGGAGAAATATATTGGACAAGATGACTCAAAGATCAGAACGAAAAGTACAAAAGACCTTTGAAACTCCTTATAAATCTTTCACTCATTCAGATAAACAAGAAGAAAATGACAAATTGACTCCAAATCGTTAAGGACAAAGAGTTATTGAAAAACAAGGACAAATGTCAAAAATCCAAGAAAGAGATGAATAATCCTTATAAATCAAATAATTGGAGGCTAAACAAGGACACATTAAGATAACACAAACCCTGACCAGATGAATAAAAAAAAATATTGAGGAAAAACCAATTTCTAAGAAGATTTATGCAGAAAAAGGGGTGGTGCTCCCCCAAAAGGGGACACAGAGTGCTCCAACACTTTGTGGAAGACTTTAAGGGAGTGCCAATGCCCTGGTTCTAAGGGAAGGGGAGCGTTGGCCTCTAAAAACGAAGAATTTTGCCTAGAAATCCAAAAAACTTAGAGAAAATGCAAGAATTCAAAGTGTAAGATGGATCCAAGAGACAACAATCACATATAAAGATTAGAGACACATCATGGAGAAGGCCAAATGAGTGGGAAAAGGGCTAAAACAAGATATGGGAAAGGAAACAAAATCAATTTTCTTCCCTAGTGGAGTCGCCAATTGTTGTTGTAGGTGAATCCCCCTGCAGACAAGTGGATTCCCTCTTGGTCTCTAGACTCCTAAGGCCAAGACATAAAAGTGCTTAACATGGACACTTACTTCCTTTTACATCTAATCAAGATAATCAATGAAAGAGAAGGAGAAAGATAAGTACCTTATGAACAACGTTTGTCCTTGCAAAATCCTCGTTGAGCTTCGATCCTGAGCTCCTTGATAGGTCTTACAAAACAAGCAAAGATACAAAAGACTTCCTACTCTATTGAAATTAGCTCAAACATAGATCCATCTACTATAGATAAAATCATGTGGAACAAGCATAAGTTTGAAATAAACAGGCCAAACATTGATTATTAATGAGAACAAGTAAAAGTAATTACAATCCTTTGAATGAAGGTGCAATAGCTTCTTCTAGTTCTCCTTGTCCAACCCCTTTTCTCAAGCATTCTACATTGATTTCTTTGATGACGTATCTCTCATGAGATCATAAGTATCAAATCTCCAATCTCTTTTGTTCATACCACTTATAGGATCATAAGTTTGGTATCAATCTCTAGTTTCTAATGTGCCTTTCACCATGAAAAGGCCTCCTTATATAACCTTGGAGAGTCTCAACCACTTGAGATATATTTTGGATGAGTTGAAGATTCCTCTCCTTCAGTTGAGTATCTCCCCTAAGATCATGTTTTCATTAATGCCAATGGTTTGATTGATTGATGTTATTGATTGATGTCAAGTGATTGATTGATGTCAAAGGATTGATTGATTGATTATTTATGTAATATAATATGTATTGTCCTAAATGAGAATGCATAGATGAAGATGGATCAATGAGTTGTCATTGATACATGATGAATATGGATCGACGTGGTTCCATTGGTATATGATGCATTGTTGGAAAAATGTATAGATGACTCATTATTGTCTTATCATGATTGGTAAGGTGTACAAATGGATGAACTCCAAAGTGGTCCCCTTATGGTGAAAGCCCTCATGGGAAGATGCTTTGCGGATTGAGTTATCCTAGAACAATGGTTGGAGGACCCATGCTCTCATTATTGTCTTATCATGATTGATAAGGTGTACAAACAAATGAACTCCAAAGTAGTCCCCTTATTGTGAAATCCCTCACGGGAAGATGCTTTACGGATTGAGTTATACTAGAAGAAAGGTTGGAGGACCCATGCTTGTATGAGGAATAACGAGATGAAGATCAAGAAAATTGTTGGTGAAACTATCCTAGATGGATAGTGCTTGTCATGCCATTTCTAGTGGTATGTGAAATGTCACATAGCTCCTCATGGTTTGAGAGTTATAGCCTTACGAAGATGAAGGACCCCCACATGAAGGCTTGAAGCCCCCAAAGTCAAAGAAGTCAAAGTGACCTAAAAGAAGAAATGATAAAATAAGGTGACAAAATCAAGA
>ML782897.1:469049-485331 GCA_009831015.1 Picea engelmannii | reverse complement strand
AAGTAAGGTGACAAAATCAAGAAGGAATATTTATAGAAAGTGGTTAACCCTAAAAATAAGGAAAATAGGTTAAGTGACCTAGAAATGGGTTAATATTATTTAAATGATAAATTAAAGTGAAAAATTCAAGGTGGATTATTTAATATCAAGTGAAGTGACAAAATCAAGAAATGATAAAGTAAGGTGACAAAATCAAGAAGGAATATTTAAATGTTAAAGTATTGGAGAACTTTCTATTTATGGAAATTGGTTAACCCTAAAATAAGGAAAATAGGTTAAGTGACCTAGAAATGGGTTAAGTGACCTAAAATGGGTTAAGTGACCTAAAGGATGAAAGTATAAATAATATAGCAATGGTCTCTTGTAGATCATCCTTTTTGTGGATCAATGGAGAGCTTCTTGCGGGAATATATTTTGGAGTATTGACGGAGAGCTTCCTGTGAGAGATTCTTGAGCATTTTTGGTGTGGAAAACTTGAGGATATTGAAGATATATAAGTGACTGAGGTAAACAAGTATATTTAAGCCGAAATTCTGAGGAAAGTGAAGAAAAGAAGGCCGAAATGCAAGGAAGGATAAATTCTTTTGATGTTGCTTTCTAAGGTATGTTATTTATAGGTCATCTCACCATTTTTGCTATACCTTTTTTTCTATAATGATTCAGATCATAAAATTCCTATGAAAGTGAGAAAAAATAGCCAAGTATCTATGTTTAAAAATTTATCTTGTGGGTCTTTGTAGTTTGTGCGTTACACTTTGTGGAAAATAGGGTTTGTGGCTAGTCCTAAAACTAGTCAAAATCAGGTGTTTCGGGTAAAAACGTCATAACTTCTTCATAAAAGATCCCAATTCAGTGAGACAAAATGTGTTGGTTAGGGTATAGTCTTTAGTATTCTTTGTAATATTTTCATATCATTTCATCAAATATTTTGTGCGGGGCACGCTCTACAAGGTCCCTCTCTAGAATAAGCCAGAATTCAGCAAGGTATGCCATTTTTTTCTATAAATCATTTTTTAAGAGGTTCCAAGTAGTTCCACTTGGAGGAATTGCATAAAATACATTGAAGAACATTGTATATTAGTTTCATATCTTTATTCAATACAAGTACAAAGTTATGATTATTTCAAGTCAGGGTTGTTGACTAATCCAAAACTAGTCATGGTTGAGGCAAGCAGTTGATGAGTTGGCACATACATGAGGTGTATAGTTGATGATGTTGGTAAATATTGATGAGTCATTTTTTATGAGTGGTTGACACATGATTTTTATATACTTGGTACATGGTTGGATGCACTTGTTTATGGTACAGGTTGATTACAGGTTGTTTGACACAGGTTGGTGCATGGTTGATGCTCTTGTTTATGGTACAGATTGATATCTGTTGAGGATTGTTGCCTCATCTCAGTTGGTGCTGAGAATGCAAGCTAATTCTTTCATATAGAGCTGGTGCTCTTGTAGAGTTGTACTCTATTCAGTTGTTGCTGATAAACCCCAAGGATTGTAGTCCGTAATAAAAAAAAATTGTACATACATCTTGTGTTCTTTGTGTTCATTGTGGTGATGACTTGTTGATGATATACTGCTGATATATGTTGCTGATATGTGCTCACATATAATTGGTTATAAATGACAACAATGGGTAATGAATAAATTTTGAATGCTAATTGATGAGTTTTTGTGCAAGAGGGAAGTTTTGGGAAAAAGAGCCCCACACTCATTCACCCCCCCTCTAAGTGTGGTAGGTGTGTCCAACACATGCATGGACCATCTATTCGAATCCAACTACCTTCAATAATTAAGGGATTCTTCCCTTGTTTGCCTCAACAAACCCAAAATTTGCTCAGAAAATGGGTAGCGCTCCCCCATAAGGGTGGACATGGCACTCAAACACTCCTCCAAAGAGGCTCAGGGAGTGTCAACACTCCCTAATAGTGGGTAGGGGAGAGATCCTCTCCAAAATTCAGTTTTTGAGTGGTTTTTCCAATGGCAAAAGGCTTGTACTTGTTGTCAAGTGATTTGTCTTCTTCCAAACTAACCTTTGAGGTGTCTTAAGTTTTTTTATGATGTCATTAGAGGCACGACATATGCAAGATGGAAACATGATGTTTTTGACACTTGAAACACTTATAGTCAAGATGTGACACTTGTGGACAATATGTGACACTTACAACACTTGTAATGACGACACTTGTGACAGTATCGAAGTGAGTAATTTTGAGGTGTAACACCAATAGGTATGAAGTTCAATGTAGGGAAAGTTTAGACACTTGCTGGGGATAAAGCTGCATCGAAGAAGCCAAATCCAAGTCTGAATCTAACATAGAAAATTAAAGGGGGTGTACCAAAGAAAGGTACCCAGGATGAACAAAAGCAAACTACCCCAACACCAAAAGAACCAGAAAAAGGGGCTACAATAGCATAAGGAACCCCATCGACTTCCACCCCACAGGAAAAAGGCTAGAGCAAGAGGCTGCAAAAAGGCCAAGGTGCAAAAGGCTACAATATACAATCACCGAGGACGATGGTGACATCATGGATGAAAGAGTCCAGGACCATGAAAATGAGGAGTTTGAAGACACCCAACACCAGAGAGTCCACATTCAGGACGAGCTGGATGACATAAGGAAGGTCCTAGAGAAACAGGGGAACAAATTCATTCCCCACAACATCAAAAGCAAAAGCAAGGGTTGCATCGAGCGAAAATGATATGATCCAAACGATAGCACATGAAAGCCCGACCTTCCATATTACACCCAGAATGTTTCTCATGGATGAGATTGTAGCCCATACACCCCTAAAATATATGGCACAGATACAGTTGGTAATGGAGTGAATACCAACCAAGGAACTGTACAAACTAAAAGTTAGTGTCGTGCAAGAGGTGTAGTCATACGCATGAACATAAGCAATAGATTTGAAACATACAAGGAATAATAAAGAGGAGTTGGAAATGGTTCTTGAGCAGGTCAAGATCGAGACCAAAGACAAGAAAGATTGCGTAGATAGGCTTGAGCAGGGAGTGGTTGCAGCCTATGACATAATCCCAAATAGCACACAAATAGTAGAGCCCACCACAACATAGAATATTGATCATATTTTCCAAACAATTGATCAATACAAGAAGGATATTGGAAACCTCTGGGAACAAATCATTCCTACAACTCCTTCGGAGGTGAAGGAACAAAGGATTCAAGAAGAGACAAAACATATGGAGGAAATGGAAGGACAAGTCATCATAACTATGGACTTATTTGAAAAGGCAACACAACTATGGACAGCATTAGAAGAAGATGAACAAGTCTAGCACTGGGACCATGAAGAGGAAAAGATAAGTGAAGTGATATAGGACCTCAAGTAGAGGCATAAAATAATAAATATCACCGAGCACCTCAAAGAAGTGCAAGACATGAAGAAGATGCAAGCAAAGCTAGTCGATGCACATATGCAAAAGAAGGACCGACAAGCTTAAGTGGAACCTCTGCAAGATCTAGCTGCAAAGTTTATTGTGCAAGCAGAGGAGGCAAAGAATAACATGGAACAAACAAAGGAAGAGTGCACATAAATGATTTGGGAGGAGATCACAATGCAAGTGTTAGATGTGCTCAAGGAAAAGGCTGTGTAGGCTCAAACATAAGAAAGGGACCTTGCAGAAAAGTTCCACACTCTCGTAGGAGTTGTTGAAGAAGCACACACATTCTAGGTGGCTCGGGATGAACCACATGTCAGTGTTGGGGGACTATTCGGTGAAGGCCCATTTTTGGGAAAAGACCATTTTTGGAGTGAAAAGCATGAAGAGGAAAGAAAAGACAGCTGGGAGGAAAAGTAGTCTATGAAAAGGAATCATGTGAGGAGTGCATGGAAGGGAGACCTAACTACATTAGGGTTAGGGTTTTTTCATGATATTGTAATGGATGATAAGCCAAGGGTATGTATAAGTATCACCTAGGAGGTCTAGGAGAGGAGAGAATGATAGAGAGAGAGAAGAATGAGAAAGACTTGAACTGCAACAATATTTTAAGTTGGTGAACTAGAGAAGAGTTGAGCAACCCGATCCCTAGGGTTAGATCATAGGATGAGGAGATTGGTGTGATCTAGTCAACCTCACAGGGATTGGGAAGCCTGTGAAGATTGTAAGATCCAAGAATGTAAACGCACGCGACACTATCTATTTCTAAGACATAATGAAAGAGATTGAAAGCCGCATCTTTGTGGATGTATCCCAGGAGGGGGTGAACCATGGTAAAATGTGTGTTATATGATTGAATTCTATGCATATCCATTATTGTTAATGATTAAATGGTAGATAAATGAATGAATGAACTAGTTAGATCGAATATTTCATATGCATGAGTAAGAGTGATTGAGTAATCAAGATGTTAGACTAAGAAAATAAATATCACAGGTTACAATTACATATCCCCACTTATTCCAAATATGCAATCATTTGAGTATTGCATCCATCCATAGAACCATCTTGGGTGAGACTATGCAGTGCACCCTTTGTATTGCGCTGCCTTTTGGTTTACTAGGAGGGTCAATAGTCTTAGAGGGATTTTGTTGGAAGATTGTTAAGTCTGAACCTGGGTCGACTTATGATAGTAGGGTAAGATCAGAGTAGATAAATTGGTGTAAATCCACCATAAACATATCCCAACATTTTGGTGACCCATTTATATTGCTCGAGGGGTGAAATCATTTTCTCTAGGAAGTATTTTCAGTTGTGATGATTGGTTTTAATATGAAAACATTTCCAAAGATGATAGAGATGTCGGATATCCACAACATGCAATAAATCCATCATTTCTTTTTCATAAGTGGATTTTCCCAAGTGACACTCATAGGTTTGTTTGTTGGTAAATACCAATGACCTTCCCTCTTGCATGATTAATACTATAATTCCTTTACTAGAGGCATCACATTACAAAACAAAATTCTTAGTGTAGTTTGACATAACAATTACTAGGATTGTACACATAACATTCTTCAAATCATGAAAGTCTTTACTGGTGGCTTCATTCCAACTTAAATCATTTTATTTAAGAACAATAGTGAGGAGAGATGCAATCTTACCATAGTTTTTGAAACAAATTATATAGTAATCGATGGGACAAAGAAAACCTCATAAACTTTTAAGAGTTCTTGAACATGTCCATTCCTTAATAATTCAGTTTTCTTCAAGTCCACACATACGTCATCATTACTAACAATATGAACCAAATATTCCACTTCAAAGACACTAAAGACACATTTGGACCTCTTGAGAAAGAGTTGATGATTAACAAGTAGTTGTAATACTTGATCCACATGGGTTCCATGAGTGTGCCAAGTTTTATTGTATATCAAGACATCATCAAAAAATACATGGACAAAATGACGAAGAAAGGGCTGAGCAATATTGTTCATGAGACTCTAGAAGGTGGAAGTTGCATTGCAAAATCCAAAGGGAATCACCAAAAACTCACAATTTCCTTCATGAGTGTGAAAATATTTTTTGGTAATATCTGTCTCCTTCATTCGAATTTGGTGATAGCTAGAGTATAGATGAAGTTTAGTGAAGAATTGAGCACCTTTGAGCTCATCCAGGAGGTCGTCAATGAAAATAATGGAAAACTTGTCCTTGACTATTATTTTTTTGAGAGATCGAAAGTTAGGATACATATGCCAAGTGCCTTCTTCTTTGAGGACCATGAAAACTGGTGATGAAGAAGGATTGGTACTAGGCCAGATGACACCAACAACTAGCAATTCCTAAACTATCTTTTCAATTTCATTTTTTTGGGAAAATGGGTATCATAAAGGCATGCATTGGGTGGGATTCTACCTAGTATGAGTGGAATAAAATGATCATGCACACCTCGTGAGGGTGCGAGGGCTTGGTGGGTTTCAAATTTTTATAGGTGTTTTTCCAAGACTAACTGCATGTCAAGATGGATGGGTTGAGAAGGTGGCTCAAAGGCTTAAATGGCATGGAATTTGGAAACAATACTTGAATTCCCTTTTTTAAGAAGTTTTACCATATGGTGTGAGTTGATGACCTCTAGAGAATTGACTACGATCCCTTGGAAAGTGTAGTGATGTCCCTCTTGTTGGAAACTCATGTATAACTCACAAAAATCCACAGTGATGGGGAATAATGTTCATAACCATTCAAGACCAAAAACAATGTCACAATCACCCACTTCAATAGGAAACATGTGGGTTTTCAAGGAATAATCACCCATTCAATCCACACATTTTCACAATGACCCCCACATTTCATGGAACCTCCATTAGCAATTATTATTTGGAAGTTGTCCATACCATGTATATGAAAATGTGTTTCTTTGGATACCTGTCGATTGATGAAGTTATGGGTGCTACTGATATCAATTAAGATAAAGTATTTTCCGTTTTTGATGTAGCTAATCAATTTGAGGGTTTGAGGAGTTGAAATACTAATCAAAGCATACATGGAGATATAGTGTTCCACATCTTGTTGAGCATAGGGAGGAATGTGTTCAATGGGAAGATACAAATACTCTTCAGGTATAACTTCAAATTCGTCATCCAAAATTTCCTTCAAATCGACATAAAGAGTTTTTTCTCCTTATATTTATGCCCAAGAAAAAAATTCTCATCACAATTGTAGCATAGACCTTTAAGTTGGCACTCCACAATTTCAACGTAGTTTAACTTATGGATATTAAGGGGTGTAGATGAAAGATATGGATGGGTGGGATAGGTATGGGGAATAAAGGATGGTTTTATGATTTGGAGATTCACCATCTTTTGAGCTTCTCTAGCTCTTTAAGAGGCTTCCAACCAAGTAGTAGGACAAGCAATTACAACTTGGGAACTTATCTCTTCCTTTAAACCATTGATAAAACATTCCTTGAAGAAGGTATCTAACATGCCTTTAGTGCATATTTTGAGTTTCTGAAAAGTGGAGATGAAATCTTCTTATATATTGAATTGTTTAATCTTGTCCAAGCATCCCAAATAATGAGTTTCTATTTCAATGTAATCATACAGGTTTGAGACAAATTGTGTCTAAGAAATATAGCCCCAGTGGGAGTTCTTGTGCCATTCCTACCATTAAAAAAATTTAGGATATAAATATAAGACACATGCACAAAGTTTCATTAAGTCATTGGCGATTTCATATGGGGAAAAAAATGTTCCATCTAAGTGACCTAACCTATGGGGTTAAAGCCATCAAATTTGTTGAGATCTACTTCAAGGAGTCAATGCCACATCATAGTCTTAGGGTCATGAAAAAATGGGTTATAGTGAGGCCCCATGGGATTGGATAATTCAACTCCCTCCATTTGGGACAACTAGTCTCAACATTGATTACTCAAATTTATTGTACATTTCCATGAGTTAGGAAAATTGGTCTAGGAATGCATCTAGTTTGGCAAGCCTTGCATTGACATAAGTAATTTGTTTTTCAGTAGAGGAGTGGGTGAAATATATTTTGTGTTGAAACTCACCACATAGAGTTTTTTAGGAGACTCATGTGTTTAGCTCATTTTTTCTAGTAGCCATAGAGATGAGGTCCCTAAGTAAAAGGTTATTGGATAGTGGTACCAAGGTAGTCAATACTTTTTTTGAGGTCTATTGAGACAATTTCCTAGTAATGGGGTTAGAGGGTCCACCAAAACGGCTTATTAGAGAGTGGTACCATGATGATCAACACAACACAAGGATTATGTTGAGATAGATACCAAACACTACAAGTAAAAGACCTTGTAGTGGAGGTTTTTAGTGTTACAAAATTGACAAAAATTGTCAAAAAAACCTTCGCTGAAAAATCTATTTTTGGTAGTAGATGTTTTTGCAAAGATTATAATGAAACTTCATTATAACTAAAAAAATATGGGTGGCCGAAGGTTTTAGCGGATGATTTTCTAGGTGGTGCACTTCATGGTGTATACACACTGGTGCTTACATTTCATCGAAAACACCAGGGCAGTCAAAACAATATTGGGGCACTGATTCTCTTCTAAATAATAATGCACTGGTGATTTAATAATAAAAATGCATCAGTTGAATCTATGATACCATGCATCGGTGCATTACAAGACAAACATGATTGGTGCATGAAATTTATAATGCACTGATGCAGAAGTTTGATATAGAAGCATCAATGCGTCGTTTTAATTAAATGAACCAAAAGGCCGATTTTTATTATTACAATTGTTGTTGTTAAAATAGTATTATGATAAGAGTTGGTTCATTGTATTACATCACCGGTGATTTTTAACATTAAATGAACTAGTCTTCATTTTCTCTTTTTAGAAACATCGACCCATGACAATGAAATTATTGTTATTTTTTTAATTCCAATGGTCATAAAAAAATTGACATATATATTATAATAGTATTCATATAAATTAATTTTTGAGTAGTGCATTTGGATATGATGTTTGGATTAATTTGTTATATCATCAGATTTTACATCTCTTCATTATAATATTTAATCATCCATATATTTAATCAATGATGTAACATTTCACAACGATATTGGATAACACAATGAAATAAAATAAAACATATTTTATTATATATTTGTAAGAAGATCTGTGTCATACAAAATGGGACACTTATTGGTAACCCCTTGTCTTTCAATTGGGACACTATGTCCATTACATTAATAAAATGTTTGATTTTCACAGACAATTATTTCAAAAAATACAACAACTTGCATTGATATCCAAACATATTGATCATCATTCTTCGTTGGAACTTTAGTGAGTGATCGAGCTACTTACATGACTTTGGTTATTTGACCAAATGTTTTGTTTATTTACTTGATTGTTTTCCTCTTCTTCAAGTTCCATCTACAATAATAAAAGTAAAGTGTAATGAGTGTATCTACATTGTTGAGAATAATGAAAATTGAAATAAATAATATACATAAATGTAAATTAAAAAGTGGCGTACCATAGAAAGAATTGAGTCATGAATGATACACATTCTTTCAAAATCAAATCTCATGGCTTGTTTCAACAACTCTTCTGTTGGCACATTTCCATACTTTGTTTCCTACAGGTTTTATACCCCATAATAAATCATAGATTTAATAAAAAGGTTTTTTTCATTCCATTAATCATAAAATGATTGAAGTAAAACAACATAGATACTTACAAATTCCATAATTAATTTTTGATAGGCCAACATATACTCACAACCCATACTTAACTCAATGTCAATCAATTTTTTCGATGACTCTTCTTTGTATGTTAGCACTTGTTTGAAAACATTAAAGGATGGATGTTGTAAAACAACTTAAAATATACAAAAATGAAATATTAAGTTGTTATAAGGAAATAACAATTACTCACAAACTTTGCTATCAACCCTTTTGTTCCTTGTTGTCCCGTTTTATGTGTAATGGGTTCCATGTTGTTTTTTTTTTTTCTGTAAGAAAATAATTGAAAATTAATATTTAATGATGAATTATTTATTTATATGTACGTAATAGAAAAATTTGATGATTTCATACATTTGAAAAATGTTGTTATTGAGATGGTTCTTCCTGCGATGCAATTATGTCCATTTCTACCATCTCCGTGTATATTTTTTTGGACATTCCTACTGACATATTTTGGATATCATCTCATTGATCCTTTGGGATTTTCATAATATTCCTAAAAAAAGGAACATGACATTAAACTTTTTTTATATTCATATATGAAAACTAAATATAACAAAATAGATATTAATAAATGAATGTTTGTAGTAATATATACATATTCTAGAAAATCATTTTTAGGAATATTACTTTTTGAATGACTCTTTTTTGTTGTTATATGTTTTTTCTATTGAAAGTATGACATGTCTCATTAACCATTGCTTTGTAAACTCTTCATGTAGTTTAGATATGACGTGGTTCTTGGAATCATTGGATTTATTTATATATTATAAGTGGAAAGTATGTCTATACGTTTGTTCCACTATATCCCTCATAGTTTTGTAAAAGTTTTTCCCCCTTTCATTAACCTCCAACACCACTCCAAATGAGCTAAGGACCAATTTATCATCATTTACATCTTCTATAATTTTTATTTTCTTGGGACGACATTATGTTCCTTCATTGTTGGTCCCTATAGAAAATGAAATATGTGTGAATTAATAGATTGTTTGAAAAATGATATCTAATATTATTATGTATATTATTAATAAAAATTCAAAAAATAACTCATATTTAATAGTATTTTTTCGTTCACCTAATTCATCCTTTTGCAATTTTTCCATCAAGATTTATGTTTTTCTGCACTTAGATCACAAAGAATCTTATCGATCTTACTCATGTTGTGGATTTACATGATACACACTAACCAATACATATTAGTTAAGCTTACATATAGTTCAAACATATTAAGTTTGTATAGAATTTACAAATAACTTCTCATTTTTTATTTTTTGGATGTGCTATCATTGTGTTGATCAAAATTTTTGTTACTTGAACTATTCTCACACATTTTTTTACAAATACACCACTTGTACCATTCAATACATAATCTATTAAATATATTTTATAAATAACTCACCTAATTTTCAGCTAAAAAAAATCACAAAAATTTCACATAATTAAATACAGAAGCTATTAAATATATTTTATAAACAAATCACATAATTTTTAGCTAAAAAAAAACATGTTTTCTAGTGTGCTTTAATAATATGAAAGCATCGGTGCGTTCAATATAGGAAACACACCGATAGGAAAAAATAAATTAAAAAAAATACTTTAAGTCACAATGGTGTGATATGTATCGATAATAAAACAACACCTAGAGTAAAAAACGAAAACAAAAAAATACCATGAATGAAAAATATAACCGAAAAAATTACACATCGATGAATGAAAATGTTTTAAAAATTATGTTACAACATTTCTAGTGCACTTTATTAGTAAAAACATCGGTGCGTTAAAGTCAAATTGGCGCACTAATAACCCGAAACCACTTAATTTTTTTTTTATAAGAAAACGTGACAGCGCCGACAAGGTTTGGATCCAATGCAATAAGTGGTCCACTTCCATCACATATCATATGCCTTATATATAGAAACAAAAACCCATCAAATCTAAAATTCCTAAAATAAAAATCCCTAATTGTGAATTGATAGATGGAGTTAAACCCCAAGGTGAAATTTTGTAGACACATAAGCAAGAAGAAGAAAGGGTTCAAGGTAAGTATGGATTTTGTTTTTTTAATTTTAATTAAATATAAACAAGGATACAAATTGTAAATTTTTTTATTATTAAAATCAACAATAAAATTTTAAATTTTTAGTATGCAGGGTTTTGAGTGAATCACAAAGCCCTTCAAATTCTGATCTTATGAATAATTTTGTTTCTCCGAATGGGTTTTGAGTGAATCACCATACCCTTCAAATTATGATCTTAAGAATAATTTTATTGTTTCAAAGTATTATGTTGCTCCACAATGCTCCTTGATATGTCTCTCTTACAAATCGTTCCCCTGTAAATTTTGACAAAATAATGAAATAGTGAATAGCTTAATACTGTTTAAAGTACTTTATGAAAAGGGTTTTGCGTGAATCACCATACCCTTCAAATTATGATCTTCTGAATAATTATGTTATTTCAAAGTATTTTTTTGCTCCACATTGCTCCTCGATATGTATCTCTTGCAAATCTCTCCCCTGTAAATTTTGGAAAAATAACAAAATAATGAATAGATTCTCACTATTTAAAGGACTTTATGAAATTAGATTTTCAAAAAATAAATCCCCTCTCATTTTTTATTGTAAAAAAACAAAGTCACACTTTTTTTTTAAGTTTTCCATAACACGGGTTCGTTTATTAATATAACGCACCATTGTGTTTGTTTATACAAAGCACCAGTGCACTAAATATTTTTGGAGCACCAATATCATATAATTCTTTTTTATTTATTCGAAATCTTGAGAAATGGTGCAGTTAGTAATTAAATGCCCCATCTCTTTATATTGTTATAGATGTATCGATGCGTTTTGTTTAAATAAGCGCAATTATGCTTTAAAATTTATCTTATTTTTTATTTTCACATAAATAATATATTCATCTTAAATTGTCTTTTAGGATGCATCCACATGAGTTGTAGTACTTCATAGTATACATTTTCCACGTAAAGTCGCCTTATTCTTAAAAAAATATTGTTGATTTTGCTCAAATGCAGGGAGAAAATATTATAATATCAAATGGCTGATTCTTCAAATTCTAGACCATTCCATATTGTTCAAAGTCCATTGCGGGGTTCTCCCTTTCCATCTCCAGTAAATTTAGATTTTATTTATATTTCGATTATCTAATTGAATTATTTTTGTATCCATGTCAATCTAAATAAAAATGTATCTAAATTGCAGGATCCTGATTCATAATCGAGTTTGGATGCATAAAATATTCAACTAGTTCAAAAACGTCGGAAGCTTTTATCAGGATAAACATACCGCAAGTAGTTGGTAGATGAAAATGGAAAGTCCCTTTACCCTACCAATTGTAACATGCCATCTTCCAGCCAGAATCCTGGGTTAGTGATGGTAATAATTGTCTGGTATAATGTAATTTGAACAAATCAATTGCATTGTGCTTACTAATATCATCGATGTACTAATGTTTAATATTTTTGAAATTAAGATTTTGATGATGAGCAACATACTTATCATTTTCCATTCCACCCCATTACAATGTCAAATCAAGAGAAGACTACAATAAGAGCACAAATCGGAGAGGAAGCATACCAAGAATGTTTGAATCAACCACATATTAAATTCCCACTACGTCCAAATTCACTAATTAGGAATGACTACAAAAATAGTAGTTCTTCACAAGTTGGAAATAGAGTCGATCAAATAGAGGTTGGTATGGATGATTATTTACAGAATAAGACTCCCATGGTGACATTATTGTTACATGCACTCTAGAATGAGGAGATGTGGGGTGATGTTCGTAACACTGATACCTTTTTCGAAAGATGAAAATATGCTTCCACCACCCCTATATTTGGACCTAGCCGATCAAAGTCTACCTAGCTAGGGACAACACTGTTACTATACAACTTGAAGCAAAGTTTTGCATGTCAAATACATGTTTCCTAGAAATATTGAGGTAATTGATCATAAAGTCCAAAAAAACTGTAACCAAGTGTATTTTTACTCATATGTGTTGGGTAGGGATTGTTGGTTCTTATTAAGGCATGACCCTAGAACAAAACATATTTTTGAGAACAACAGTGTTATCATACCAAGTGAGCAAGATAATCAAGGTGATGACAATGGGGAGTGATATGTACATGTTTTATTTCATCATTTATACTTTTGTTGTATCATATTTTTATCTTTATATCACTAATTATATTGTTTTTTAGTCATCTTGTGAAAAAATCTTTGAACAATTTTTATTGGTTAATAGTCAGTTTGATGCGTAATTTGTTTGTCTTTCAAATTATTTATGATCGCATGGAACAATTCATTGGAATATAATTTTATATTATTATTTGAAGATATTTGTATGTTGTTGCATGTTTAATATAAAATTTTAAGAATTATTTTCATGATAAATTTGTAACAACATATTTTTAGAATTTTTTTCTAAATATTTTATAGATGCCATTTTATATAATTGGTAAGATTCACAAAGGTTTTTACACTTAAACTAAGTATTTCCAATTGTGAAATCCTAAAGAATGTCAAACTAGTTGAACTTTTAATGGGATATGAAATTCTACTTTCTCCATGTAAAGTTTTATGATGTTGAAACCACTCTCAAACATCTTGGAACAATTAATGGAAATACTAACATTTAACTAAAATGATAGAAAAAAAATTTCCTTGTAGGAGAAATATGTCAAGCTTGAATCATTCAAGAATTTAATATTATAAGTGATTTCCAAAATACACATATGAGATTTTTTTTTTTTTTTTTCAAAAAGGCCTCAAAATGTTAGAAGTTTGACCCTTTACCAACATGTTGATGAAGCATTGAGACCTAAAAAGGATCTTTCCAAAATATTGTTTTGTTGTCACAATGGTGTTAGAATTAGGGTGTGTATAGATTGTGGCATTTATCCATTTATTAACAATAATATTACCCTTGGACACACTCAAGCACTTGTATAACGCACGTTTGTTAATGATATGACTTTGATCCTTGAATCTCTTAGGGAAATTTTAAGATTTGCATTGTTTCTCCTTGCTTGAACATTTGAGTTATGGATATTCTAAACCATGCATGAGTTATTTAATTATTTTTTAAAATTATATATATATGCAATGACATATAATTTTATAGTTGACAACATGTTTAGATATTGAATGGTAGTATTTTAATTTACATAATTTCTTATTTATCCTAATAAACTATGTTGATATCAGAAGTAATAATATGGTTGATATGCATGTTTAATAGTACAAACTTTTTGATGATACATTAACATTATGATTCAAAAATTGAGTTTATGTTCATGTCTTTTGTAGATTTTAAAATAAGATTATATAAAAATGTGGTTTATAATTTAAAAATTAAATTTCTAACATGTTTTTACAGAACATATTAATGTGATATGAGTTTAAAAATTAATAACTAAGCTTACAATGACATTAATGTGAATATTTTGAAATATAATTAGATGTAATCTATGTATATTGTTTAATTCTAAGTTTGTGAAAATTGAAATTTGAGTCATCAAGACAAAGATGAAGTTTATTTTTTTCATTAATTTTATATATTAGTATTTCATAAAATAGTTTATAATTTTCTAATAAATGCCATCCTTAATAATTTTGAATAAATTGAATTAAATTTATTATTCAATTTTGTTATTTTATTTGTATTAGTATATTAATGGATTGTTTAATTACTGAATATATAATTATAATGAAGTGTGATTTTTTTTCATAACGATCCAAATACTATATGATATTATTTAAATTTGGTTTTTAACTAAAGTGTTTGTTAGTTTACATACTTTTATCATAGATTTTGGAATTATTTAAATTATTATTTAAATTATGGCCCCAATGTTGACTAAAACAACAATTAATGATGCAATCTAAAAATCTGATAGCAATCAACTTACAAAATAATGACAAAAATAACAATGTGAAGATATGCATCCATAAAATTTTAGGACCAATAGAATGCTTATCATTGAAGATCATAACTTTTTATAATAACAATTTTTAGTGTAGAAGAGTCCATTAAAAAGGAGTAAATAGTACAATGGAAAATAACATTTATTTATATGTAATCTGTTTTTTGAAAAAGAATTTAGTTAAAATGAATATGTATGAACTAATGCAATATAAAAATGTTTATGGTAATTTTAAAATTATAGTATCAACCATATTGAATTTTGTAATTTATAAATATCTTTTCATTTTTTATTTAAATTAAGTCTTTATGTTTCATATATAAAATTTCGATATAAGTTCACCAATACATAATCTATAATAAAAAAAATTTAATAAAAATTAACATCATGATGACAACCATCTAACAAACATAAACATCATCTAAAATACACATTTAAATTCACTAACATCCTCTAATTATATACACCTCTAGCACATATAAACATCATTAATTAGCTATCACACAAATCTAATAATCTAACATGGCATCATCATTCTGATCACATATAAAAAAACATAAGCATTGTCTAACATCATTATCACACACATCTAACAAACATCATTTAACATACACATATATTAAGCACATTTAACAAACATATCTAACATGACCAAACAATTTACACATCAACATCAACATATAAATTAATGAAGCACATCATCATGATAAACAAGAAAAATGCACATCTAATGAATGTTGGGTATGTGTTATATTCTTTGCATGAGTTGTAGTGTCTAAGCGCTTGCGCTGGGCGTGCAGGGGGGCGGAGCCCCCCGCGCAGGGGTTTGGGGGCAGCGCCCTTGATTTTTTTTTTCAGGCCGACATATTTTTGCCAGGTTGAGCCGACATATTTTCGCCGGGCCGACATATTTCCGGGACGACATATTTCCGGGACCACATGATATTAGGTGGTTTTTCGGCACATGGTTTTTTTGCCGATGGTTTTCTATTTCCAGTTAAGGAATTAGGGTTTTGGACTAATCCAGGTCATTGGGTTAGGGTTTTGGATGCCGTTGGATCCTATATGTATATTGTATTGTAAACAATGTAACAGAATGTATGAATATAATATATGCTGGTTTTCCCGGTTTGGGTTTCCAGGTGAAAAATCTCTGTGTAATGTTTGTATTTGCCATTGTATCTTTTCTGTTCTTTTCTGAA
>ML782897.1:396586-442318 GCA_009831015.1 Picea engelmannii | reverse complement strand
TGGTAGGAATAGATCCTTCTGATATAAATAGTCTTCCATCTGCATCTTCCATAACTGGTAGTTTTGGCCGTTAAATTTCTCGACCCTAAACTTTTCATCTTTCGACATTGCTCCCACTCGAACCAGGAACCCTCTTTTCCTGCAAGTTACCTTACGCTCTGATACCAATTGTTAGAAAAACAGGACCGCAGAGCAATAAAATAAAACAAATGAAGAAACAAAAACACAGAAGACACACAATACAAGAGAGACATAGATTTACTTGGTTCACCCAGTGTGGGCTACATCCACCAGAGAAATTGCCAGGTCCTTCCTTTATTATTATCCAACAAATGAAGGGATACAACCTACAGCAAAACCCGTTGTAACTTCCTCTTATTTTTCTCACAATCTCCTCTCTCAGAATACAATATTCACACCCGTACATAGCCGCAATACATTTCCCTCATAAAAGAGGGTTGCCTTCTAGGGAAAAAACCCTAACATAATCTCTACCATTAGATCTGCGACCTTATAATGAATGGTCCAGATTTACAATGAAATTACAATATACTTTTATAAGGCAATTTTTTCTTCGGGGGATTCGCCCCCGAACCCCCATCGAGGGGCGCTGCCCCCGAACCCCCACTGGGGGCCCGCTTGCCCCCAGACCCCCCAGCCGGGGGGATGGACCCCCCGGACCCCACAGAGGGGGTACCCCCCCTCTGCACTCCCCCGTGTGGAAGAGTATACATACTTCTGGGGTGTAAATACTTCATGGGGTATAGACATGGCTGAAAGCAAAGGACCTCTGCATCAGGAAGATAATCAGGCTCCACAACCAACACCTCTCCCTCTCCCTCACCTCCCAATCTCATTCAAAATTGTACAGGTCAACCCTCTTCTCCTGTTGTTGCTGCTACTCTCTCCATTGACATCTCTTTTGATGTCAACCCTTGAAGAAAGCCCCATAGCACAAGGTTTGGGTAATGGACCCAAGTTTTCTCGATGTAAATATGGCTCATTATTGTCTTTTCATGGTTGATAAGAAGTAAAAATGGATGAACTCCAAAGTGGTCCCCTTATGGTGAAATCCCTCATGGGAAAATTCTTTGCAGAGTGAGAGAACCCATGATTATTTGAGGAATAACGAGATGAAGGATAGTAAATTTGTTAGTTAATCTATCCTATAGGATATTTCTTGTCATGCCATTTCCATTGGTATCTGGAACGTCACATAACTCCTCACAGTTAGAGAGTTATGGCCATGTGAAGTTGGAGAACCCAGGTTTGGGTAATGGACCCAAGTTTGTTTGATGGATAATGGTATGTGTTTTGATATATTTTCAGGTAATACTATTCTATATGGATAATACATGTCAATCCATTTCTGGTGGTATGTGGAACATCACATAAATCCTCACAGTTTGAGAGTTATGGCCTTACGAAGTTGTAGGACCCTCATATGTTGGCTTGAAGCCCTAAAAGGTCAAAGTAGTTAAAGTGGTTTAAGATATTTTAGAAGTTAAATAATAAATTGAAGTGATGAGTGTACTATAATTCAAAGTGAATACAAAATAAATTATTTAAATAATAAATTTAATGGAGAAATGAGAAGTGGGTTAACCCTAAAATAAGGAAAGTGGGCAATGTGACCTAGAAGATGTTTTAAAGGAAGCTGCTTGGAGAGTATAAATAGGAGGCAAGGCTCTTTCATTTCAATCCCACTTGAGAATATTGAATACCTATATGTGTTTGAGGTAACCAGAGAATATCTAAGCTGAATTTCCGAGCGAAGGTGAAGAAAATAAGGTCGGAATTCAATGAAGGATAAATTATTTTGATGATGCTTTCTAAGGTATGTTATTTACAGGTCATCTCACCATTTTTGCAATAAATGTTTTTCTAGAATTATTCAAACTATGAAATTTCTATGAAATTGATAAAACATATCCAAGTATATGTGGTAATAAATTCATTTTGTGGGTCATTTTATTTTTGGAGTTACACTCTATGGAAAATATGGTTTGTGGCTAGTCCAGAAACGTGTCAAAAACTGGTGTTTCGGGTAAAAACGTCATAAATTATTCTAACAGATCCACATTAAGTAAAACCAATTTTTTTAGTTATATTATAGTCTTTACTATGTTGTGTAACAGTTTTAGATCGATTCAAAAAAAATTTCATGAGGGGCACTATCTACAAGGTCGCTCTCTAGAATAAGCCAAAATTCAACAAGGTATGCCATTTTTTCTATAACTCATTTTTTGAGAGGTTCCAAGTAGTGATACCTAGAGGAATTGCATAAAACACACTGAAAATCATTGTGTATCAATTTCATATCTTTATTCACTATAGGTACAAAGTTATGATCATTTCAAGTTAGGGTTGTTGACTAATCCAAAACTAGTCACGTGAGACTAAAGAAAAGTTTGATGAATATGCTAGTTTCTTGTTGTCAAAGTTAAGGAAGGTTTGCAGGTATGTGATCATATACACCAGGTCTATTATAGAGTTACAAATCATATTTGGATGATGATATTGATGAGGGATTTTGGTTGAGGTACATGTTGGGTACATGGTTGAGACAAGTAGTTGATGAGTTAGCACATACATGAGGTGTATAGTTGATGATGTTGGTACATATTGATGAGTCATAGTTTATGAGTAGTTGAAACATGATTGGTACATACTTGGTACATGGTTTGATGCACTTGTTTATCGTATATGTTGATTACATGTTGTTTGGTACATGTTGGTGCATGGTTCATGCACTTGTTTATGGTACAGGTTGATTACAGGTTGAGGTACATGTTGATGCATGGTTGATGCATGGTTCAAGTTATTGGTACGAGTTGTTTGGTATAGGTTGATTGGTATAGTTTTACAATAGTATATCTCACAGTGATAGTGTTACAATGGTTCCATCATTATACTTCTACTTCAGGGCAGTTAGATGGGGAAAGGAAAAGTGGTTGTAGCCACCTTCTAGTTGTAGCCAGAGAACATAGGTGATTGTAGCCTCCTTTTGGTTGTATCCAGAGGATTGGGGAGTTGGAACTTCCCTCGGGTTGTAGACTGAGAAACTAGGGGGTTGGAGCCTCCTTTGAGTTGCAGTTGGAAAACAAAGGAAGTTGGTGCTTCCAATGAATGTAATTCTTCAAGACATATAAGAAAATACATTCTGTGGTTTTCTCCCAATTTGGGTTTCCACGTAAAACACTGGTGTACTGTGTATGTGTGTGATTAATCATTTCCTATTGCTCATTATCGGATAATAATTCTACATTGATATAAAACTTGGCTTATTTGGAGAAAAAATATTATAATTACATTATTACTGATTCGCCCCCCCCCTCTCAGTAATCCAACAATAGGGATCAGAGAAGGTTCCTTCAGAAATCAGTTTAACCACTGAAAGGTAGATCATGGAAAGTACCAACTTGTATAAAAATGGAATACCACAGTTTAATGGACAGAAGTATTCTTTTTGGAGCATAAGGATAAAGACATATGTACAAGCACAAGGATTTCAAGTTTGGAAATCAATTGTAGATGGGTTCATATCACTAGTAGTTCCACCAACAAATGACAAAGCAATGAAACTTAGTGAGAATAATTCCAAAGCTACAAATGCATTTTTGAATGGTCCCAATGATACAATATTCACCAAATTTGCACATTGTAAATCCATTAAATATATTTGGGACAAGCTTCGAAATATTTATGAAGGAGATACAAAATTCAAAGAAGTAAAGCTTCAAACTTACAGAGGTCGGTTTGAACAACTAAAAATGAAGGAAGATGAGAATATTACAGCCTACTTCTTATGAGTCGATGAAACAGTGAATGCAATCATAGGATTGGGAGAAGAAATCAAAGAATATGTAATTGTTCAAAAGGTACTAAGATCTCTTCCTATGAGATTCAACCCTAAGATATAAACACTAGAAGAAAGATCGGATCTAAACTCAATAACCATGGATGAATTGCATGGAATCTTCACAGTATATGAAATGAGAACTGAACAGGAAAATCCATATGTAAACGAAGTAGCCTTCAAATTATCCAAAAGATCAAATAAAAAGAAGAAGAAAAAAGAAGAATATAGCAGCAGCAATGACGTCTCGGAAGATGATGATGAATTGGTCAACTTCGTCAAAAGACTGAACAAGGGAACCAACAGTAGGCATAGTGGTAAGCTTTCTTTAATTTGTTTTAATTGTGATGGTATTGGTCATTTTGCTAACAAATTTCCTCATAAGAAAAAGAGAAACGATGAAGGTTACTCAAAAGGCAAACACACATATAAAGGAAAAATAACTACAAAGAAATATTTCAAGAAAATCTTATGCATCAAAGAAGACATCTCATCATCAGATGAAGATGAAATCAATAACAATGAGAAAGGAACATTTCTATTCATGCCAGTAAAAGATTCTGACAAAGAAGACTCCGAAGAAGAATATGAAGAAGCCGAAGAAGGATATGAAGAATGCAAAGAAAAAATTGAAGAGGCAGAAGTTGACTATCGAGAAGAATTAATGTGTTCCATAGAAGTTATCAGAAGAGAAAAGAAGAAAAACAATAAACTACAAGCATAACTAGACAAGAAAAATGACACTTGAGAACTAGAACAAATGATCACAAAATTGAAGGTTCAAATAGAATAATATAAAAGAATTGAAGAATCACTTAAAGAACAACTAGAAGAAAAAGACAAGACCATTGGAAACTTGGAAGTAGATATTGTCACACTAAGAAAGGATATTCAAAAGAAAAATATGTAGAGTAGCTCAAAAGTTCTGGATGGAATTATCAACAGTAAAAAATCTCATCTTGACAAGTCTGGACTTGGATACAATCAAAAAGAAAAGGGATCAAGGTCCAAAATAACAGAGCAAGAAACAAATCCAAAAATCTATACAGAAACAATCAAAGGTGATATGAAGATATACAAGGAAGATTACAGGGAAACTCCTCCACCGAGAAGATTCAAATTTCAGAATCAACAACAGATAGATAGCCCTCAATAAGAAGAAGGATTGATAAGAGCACCTCCTTTCAGAATATATTCAACTCCCAGGTATCAAACTATATTTTTTGGTTTATGTTATGCTTGCAATAATTTTGGACATAAAGCTGTGAATTGCAGAGCTAACAACAGGAAAAATAACAACTTTGAGAGTCATACACAAAGGGTTTATTCAAGAATACCTAGTGAAACAGAAAGAATACGTTACAATAGGTTTGAATCTTTGATCACTAAAGTGGAATGTTGCAAATGTAACAATTTTGGACATGTGGCCAAATATTGTAGAATGACAATCCCTCCTAAAGAACCTCAACAAAATAACAACAGTCAAAGACAAGAACCTCAGAAAATGACATGGATAAGAAAGCAAGATCAATATAGCAATGAAGAATGCACAGTCTCTCTACAATATAAGATAAACAAACATGGTTGGTATGTTGAAAGTGGGTGTTCAAAACACATGACAGGTGATAGAGACAAATTTCTTACATTGCGAAATGAAAGAAATGGATTAGTCTCCTTCAGAAATGATAATTCAACCAAAATCATTGGAGAAGGAACAATCCAAATTGAGAAAAAGAATGAAAAGGCACAAAATGTTCTACTGGTAGAAGATATGTAACATAATATTCTAAGTGTGATTCAAATGTGTGACCAAGGCCATAAAGTTACTTTCGATTCATAAAAGTGTGAGATAAGAAGAGAAGGTTCAAGGAAATTGGTCGTTATAGCTACTAGAAATTCAAACAACATATATGTTTTAAGTGAAATTGGAAATGAAAAGTGTTGTCTAGGAAAGGAATATGAAAGTTGGCTATGGCACAGAAGAATGGGTCACATATTTTTTGATAACCTTGTCAAATTCAGCAAAAGAGAAGCAGCCAGAGAAATGCCCCAGATTACGAAACCAACCAACACTTTATGCAAGCATTGTCAACAAGGAAAGCAAACAAAGACTAGGTTCAAATCAAAGGAATATTCAATAGCAAGACCACTGGAAATTTTGCATACTGATCTAGTTGGACCAACTACAACAAAGGGCTTAAAAGATGAGAAATACTCTATGTTATTAGTTGATGATTATACAAGAATGTCTGCAGCTTTCTTTCTCAAGAACAAGTCAGAATCTTTTGAAAACATAAAGATCTACAAGGAAATGATTGAAAATGAGATGGATTCAAGAATCAAATGCTTGAGATCTGATAATGGAGGAGAGTTCACTTCAAAGGAATTTATGGACTACTGCACCAGTCATGGAATAAAAATGCAATTCTCCATTGCTAGGTGTTAATGGGCGAAATTGACCGTCCGTCAACTGGAGGGGTGGATCCGGTCTGAGGCTGTCTAAATAACCCAAGTCGTTTGGGATGATCCACTCCGACGGGTTTAGCGGCTCCGTTGGCCGATCCAAGTCCTAGAAAAAATGAAAGAAACACTAAACTAACGAAACTAATCTAAGTGAAAAAGCAGCTACAACAAATTATATACAAATCTAAAACTATATATACAATTTAATAACTAATACTATAAAACAATAATTCTACTTATTAAATTTTCAACTATTAATACAATTAAATCTCAATTGTATATGTACAGTATTTACAGATTACAGATTTTAAATTGAAAACCTGCAAAAATCATTTGTGAACTGTCCTATGACAGTGAAACTATTATTTTTGATTTTTATAATTTTTATGATAAAGGAACAAAAATTGAAAACTAACTAAGTTGAGCAATTAAAATAATAATCCTAACTGTAAATCTAAACTATATATCTATCTAAACTACTGAGAATTCTCGAATTTACTAACTATTAAATTGCAAATAACAAACTGACTTGAAGTAACGCTTCCTATTTGTCCTGTGCACAATACTTGATTTAGCTGTTTGATGGGAGGAAACCCGCACCAGATTTTACACAAGCTTCTTGTAAATAGGAAGCATTAGTGCTCTTTGAATACGAATGATAGAACAAACAAGACATAAAATGACAACAATCTTAAAGTTTACAGATCATCACATTTAGATAAATCCCTGTGCGAAGATTTGCATATAATCATTCATTTAATTAAGAAGATAAACCTTATGTTAATTAAATTCAAATAGAGTGATTGTTGTGAGTAAAATGAGACACATCAAATATGGACAAAATTTAAGTCATAACGCATCAACCTGTAACAAGTCTTGATATCTAAAGTAGTCAATAACTTGATCGCAAATTAAAATGCACAAAAGTTGAACGAAAGTATGATAAATTGAAAGCTAAAGCTGTTACAAAAGATCCACTTCCATTCGAGTTTGTATCATCATAAGTCCATATTCTCTGTTCTCCCAATAGTGATGGGTTCTTTACAAAAATTGATGAGTATATAAATGCCACAGGGTAAAACATCCATGTGGGAATTATCAAAAATTGTTTGCAAAAAATATGGGAACAATCTCCCAAATCTCTATTTCTAACTAAGGCTAAACCTAAACCAAAACTGTGTAACAAGAAGCATGTTCTAAATTGCCACAGTAGGTCCAAGTCCTATTGAAATTCGTATGCACCTAAAGATAGACAAGAATAAACAATTTTAGATAGCATTCAGTTGTAAAATCATAAAAAATCCAACTTTTATGACTAGCTACAGAATCTCACGATTCTAGAGCTAGTCATATTTGCAAACAAAATCATTTTAAATCAATCCAAATGATAACAGAAATGTATGCAATCTATCAAACAAATATTTTATTACCAATTCAAAACAAACGAAATCATTTTTGCTAATTTAAAACAAACAATATCGTTCTAAAATCATTTTATGCTAATTCAAATCAAACAGAATCATTCTAAAATCATTTTAATGGTAATTCAAATCAAACAGAATCATTCTAAAATCATTTTATTGGTCCTATGAAAAATAGCAATCTCACAAGGAATGTGACTCCGTGATGCATTTCCCACATGAACACGACAAACTACCATTACAATGTCTGGATTGGAATTAAACATAGTTATCTTAAATCCAGTAGGGTTGGGGCTCTCTAAGAAGCCTTCTTCTGATGCTAAATTAAGATTAACACATTTTGAATCACTGTTTCGAATGACATCACCTCCTAGCTTAATGTCAGTAGTAATGGAAGTTATGTTTTCAAAGAAATCCTGGGGAAATTATGGGTTGATCCCAACATTTGTTGTATTGCCGAGGATGCCAGGACCTACATTTTTCATCTGTTTTGATATAATGCTACAATCATGTCTTAGTAACTCCAATCCTTGAATTCACCTACCCATTCCAAATGAAAAGATCTGCAAACTACCATCATCATGTAAAAAAAAAAGAACATTATTGTTGTCCTTAGAGAGAGGCCTGTAAGCTGCAATGCCAACCCATGGACAATATGAATTTCTAGACAATCGAAGAAGTTGTGCAGACAGCTCTGTAGGACCAAGAGACACAGCGAGTGGAGAGTTTGACTTCAAAGTAGAGGGTAGACAAAAAAAAAAAAATCACTATCATCAAGCAACTCTTTCTAGTGATGTAACCCAACAGGCTTTAACTGACCATCTTTGAAATACCACCTCAGTTTCAAGGATTCTATTTGATCAAGGGTTCACAGAAGGCTGAGTCACAAAGATGGATGGGTGAAAGGGGTTCTGAGGCACAAGCCTGTAGAAGTAATAAATGTTTCAGCAAATGCACACAGACCAAAACACACCTTTCAACCACAGAGAAGATCTGAGATTTGACCTCTAAAGTGTAACAACCTCCTCGTTATGGAAACAACTCTTTAACAGGTGCATTTTTTTTTAAGGTGTTTGTGCGCGTGTAAAAAGGAACATACACACTTGACTCTACGTTGTCACCCGACAACCGACAAGACACAACCAGAAGGCTTAAGGCGCACGGCAGGTGACTGCGAGAAATAAACGACCATAGACATAAGGTGCACAACAATTAACTGCATACATAACGACATATTGGGTTATACACGGTACGAACACAAAAGGAAGAATCCATAGTAGTGGATTTTACTATTTCTGCATAGGAAAGCAGGGTGTTTAATCTTAGTTCTCTGCTTCGGAGAGAGAGAAGGTCAGATAGGCTCCTGGCTGTCTTCTCAGGCAGGAACTAGTAATCTCCGTCAGGTGTGTCGCAAGAGTGGAAACCCTGCCTTTAAAGGGCCCGAGACTCTTGATACGGCACAAGATTCCTTACACAAGAATAATCACACACACAAACTTATATACTAGGCTACAAGGAGGTGTCTACATCCCGCCCGACACGATTGACCCCATACTCAAATGACTCAACCAAGTACAACAATAAATAAATGCATGACCACAACCTCAATGGAAGGCACAAAGTAGAAGGATTCAGACAACGACCCACCAAGTACAACAAGATATAAATGAACACGAACCTCATTTACTAAATCATAATACTCGATGGTGCTTAGATCAAGAAACCTCATACTTTATAAATCATCATTAACTACAGATTCAATAGCATTATGATAAGACCACAAGGCCATTATATTTCATATGATATCTAACACTAAAATTACACTTAGTTTAAATGGTCTTAACATCACCCTTGCATAATTCAACGATATAATGCAATGACCTTACTCCTTACACATCACCATAACATTAACTTACAGTAAGTACCAAGGCCACAATCCGATGTTACCATAACTTTGCAATTAAATAGAAATCAAAAGTACAAATATAGGTTAACTAACCCGAACAATACCTTTTATTTATTACAAGAACATTGCTTGACCTAGTTCAAGACTATATGTTAAAAATTCATTACCCCTATGATTTGCAACCACCACCTAATACAAGGAGTTTCCTTCCTTAACTGAATTCATAAAGTAATTTCCTTCCTTAGATGAATACATGAGGCCATTCCACATTCCACATAAATAAGCATGATAATTTATTATTGTTAGTGACAGTACTACTTGACCTAACATAATAATCAAAACTTAACCATTTCCTACCCTTCCTAACCTTATGATAATGGTAAAATAAAGGACATTATTATTACGGGAAATGAAGAGGAATACATTACTAAATAAAGAACCAAAATAGCATTCTAAATAAGAACTAAATAGCATTACTTAGATCAAAACTAAAATACCATAAGGCGCAAGAACCTTAACATAACTCCAACTCGATAACTATTTTGACACTAAAATTCATTGAATAACGTTGCACATAAAAACACAGTTACACTATAATCTATAGTTATTCAAATCTAACTTTTAGTTCCTTTTATGCTGTAATGACCGTACCTTCAATAATATGACTCAAAAATTAAATTGACCCTACAATCATATGCTAACCTAACCAGATGAAGATGGTAGGTAATAGGTCTCTGCAGTTATTTAAATATTTGGCAGTTAAAACAGCGACCCCACTTACGTTTCAAAAAGGGTCTATGCTAAGATTACCTTTATTTTAAGCTGCATTTTACTACCTGTACAAAAATAACAATGGATAATTACAGGGGCAGGTGCGGTGGCACGAATCAATGGCCCAACCACGATGCCCAGGCTTGATGTCCAACACCACTACTTACGCCGTGAGTGCAGTCGGAAATAGCGAATTCCTGTAGAACCTCCGGAGTCAAGGGGAATCCTACAGCTAGTATAGGAAGGGACGCAGATAACCGGTTACACGAATTTAATCAGCAAAAAAAAAAAAAACCAGGTATGAGGGAAGTCTTATCCCAAGGTGAGTGAGGATGAAGGATTGAGTGACCAGACGGTACACCCAAGGGGTTAAACGCATCGGTGGGTGCCGAGTTCGATCTCGTTGCTGATCATCTCGGTAAACACAACCACACCTTAATCATCAGCTGGCAACCTACAAACATTGTCTCCCTAAGGACGCTAACCAAACTACCAGCGAAGGGCGGTGGGTAAACGTGGGCGTCCAACATTTTCGCTGAGGGTGCCCAAGCGCGTAGGACTGAGGGAAAGACCACAATAAATCTATGCATTAGCAAGCATGTGACCAACGTTAATGTTGTGCCAGACTGAGTAGAACATTGTGGTTCAGTGTCAGGAGTAAGTTTCCCATCGCTGGGAGCCTCTGGTGTAACAATGACGGTTTATTTTTATTTTATTTTTTTCAGCAATTAAACACGCAGCAGGTGAGGGAGGTGGGAAACCGTAAAAGAAACTAATCTTGACTCAGGTAAGGAAGTTGTCGATCACAGGTACCAAAAAAATAAAACGCAGCCGCGAAATGAGAGAATCGCTCGCAGAGAAGGGTGGGTTCGTTATTGCAACTTGGAAATGAAACAACCAGACAACAAAAGGATAGTTCATACAGTAGGCAGGCTAGAATTTGATTCCAATCTATTAAAACCCCCAAGGAAGGTATGAACGCTACAGGAGTTATGTTCGTCGTGAGTCAAGACTGAAGATTTAACTGACCACTAAGCAGAATCGAAACGAGGTAAGCACACACCGAACTAGTGAAGGAATCCACTCTCACTTGGTACCCCACTGCCACTGACGTATCTTCAGAGAATTAGGTACAAGGATTACTAAATTACACCGTCCAGAGAGGTAGGAATCAGCCGTCAAGGGAAATAGAGGCCAGGCTAGAGAGGCCAATTATTTATTAATTTATTTAATTTTGCACAGGGTTAAATCCTTCAACCAACACATCCAGGAAACGATGAGATACTTATTTTCCTCCTAGTACTAAATTTAACAACTGAGATAACGATTTTACAGATGTTACCCAAAAAAAAACGTCAAGGAAAAATAAATAAACAATCGTTCCAACCAACAAGGTTCAACCACTGATCGAAGTCAATAAATTCATCTCAGAACACTAAATAAAAAGAGGCTGACAGCAGAAGAGACGGCTGGGGTTACTTCGATTTACACAATACAATTTTGCGGCAAGGTTAGACACACAAGAGATCGCCAGAGCGAGTAATAAACAAAGTCATATATCCCAACGAAAACCAACTCCGACATAAATCAATACTCTTTCATCCATATTTCCAATACCCTGCAGATTTAATTTTTACATCCTAATGCATTCTACTCTACAAAGAAAGAAGCGTATCGTTGCCTTACACCTGCCTTGATGACGTCCGCCTGCTCTGTGCCGCTCCCGCTCACTGACCGTCGAGACCTCACCAGTACCTCCCAACCAATCTCTAGGGGTACTCTGGTTCCCCCTTAGCCCCCCGAGCTGCAAAGGAGCCACACATAGTCTAGATAGTATACCTAGCTTCCCAGCTCACCTCCAAGGCTGAGCTACCACTCTAATCCCAGCTGAGAAAATCCCAACTCCTCACAAGAAATCAGTCCAGTCCAATTTCGATAGCATAACGATACCTAATATCCCCCCCTCCTTTCCCCTCATCCCCCTTTCTTTTATAGAGTTTTGAGACCCCCTCTTGCCCTAATCACATTTAATTTAAGTTTTAATGAAAACCCTCAAAAATTCTCTGTTGTACAAGTGTCATTCATCCCCCACGTTTCTCTAACATTAATTTCTTTAAATTTATTAAAAGGCTCATTTCCCTATTTTTGTTATTCGCTTTCCTTCTTTTTTTTAAAACCAAAAAGGTAAATGCGCTAATTAATCCTTTCATTTTTATTTTTTTAAATTCATAACTTTTTAAACTCCCGCACGTTAAATAATTTTATTACTTATTAATTGTCTAGGTTTCCTTATTACTTAGTTTCCCTGGTTTTTTTATTAATCCCTTCCCCCTTTTTTTTAAACCAAAAGGGTAAATGCGCTAATTAATCTTTTCAATTATTATTTATTTAATATCTTTTGTTCTTTCACAAGTTAGGAATTAATTTCCTCTTTGCAAATTTTTAAATCCCTTAGTTTAACTAAATCCTTACTCTCTTTATTTACCCCAAGAATTTTATGAAGACCTAACTATTACTTAGGTGAGTTCTGGTTTAAATTGTTATTTTTATTCCAGGGTCTGTTCTTAAGGTTAGACTAAAATTTTACCCTAAAAGTTTTAGACTCGGTACTTAGATTTTGAACTGGGTGACACTGGGTTAGGGGGGTTGTTTAAGGATTTCTTAAGGTGTTATTGTCTTAGGGATATTTAGGTTTGTTTCCTTCATCCACATCAATGCGACGTGCCCTTTAGGATGCACCACGTGCTCCAAGGGTGCCACTCGCCTCGTTTGTTTCCTTTGCATGACGTGCCCTTCAGGATGCACCATGTGCTCCAAGGGTGCCACTCGCTTCTTGTGTTTCTTTTGTGCGACGTGCCCTTCAGGATGCACCACGTTCTCCAAGGGTGCCACTCGCCAACTGGACTGATTGGTAGACATCTATAACCCCTGGAGTCAACACTCTGCTAGGTGAACTTATGGGAGACTAAGGGCTCTAAGGAATAAGGCCCCCACCTTATTGCGCTCCCCTTAGAATCATTGTGAGTGACTGTCGCAGACTGCCCTCACGGCATTGTGGATCCTCTCAAACTAGGTAATCGTTAACCTATAGTTCAAGCCACGATCAGAGTGCTAGTAGGTAGTGGCAGGGCTGCTGTCCACCCCTCTCCCTCAACCTCTTTGGAAATCGTGTGTGGCCCCTTTACTCCATATGTGATTCTGGTCGGCAAGCTATCATCATCCTGCATCATCGACAATCATGTCAGAACATGTCAACATCAAATCATCAAATCAATGAAATATCACAGTAAATAAATCAACCCAAAGAGCACACTCCCTGACTCAATCTCGAGTCCAAGGATTTCCACCGATGCCTCTGCATCCTCAAGGTCCAAAACCCTACACACTCAATAAAAATGAGTCAATAGCACCTGTCTACATCAAATAGTAAAACATCATGTCATCTATCATAACACATCATAATCAAGTATAAATGTTTTAACATCAGAAAAGTCCAGATCACTTGCAAGCAAGTGTCCTCAAATAATAAGTTTTCTCAGTGCACCAGAGCGGGATGTTACATAAAGGACGAGCTATATCTCAACAATAACCCAATTTCTGAGGAAACTTCTCACGACTAAGGTAAAGGGGCTAATTTTGGTTCTGGGTTTTCAAGGGTTTGATCTGATTCAAAACCGTTTCCCAGAATCGCTCACACAAATGTTAGCCTAAGCAGTCTCCTTTGGTACTATCAAACCATAACAAAGTATGGGGTTCAATTTGCACTACAGGGGCTAGGAGAGAGCACACAGTGATTAGGGTAAATAGTGAGAGGGCTAGAAATTGTAAATGCAGGACCAAATGCTCACAGGTTTCCCCAAAACAAACAGAGGTATCCCGAGATACAAGGAAGGCATTAATGCCTAAGTGTGTGAGGGTGGTGGAATGAAATGAAACGATGCAAAAAAATTGTATTGATATGTACAATCGACGGTACATTTGTAATTCAAATCATTCACATCAAAATCCAAAGGTTTTGACCCAATATCAAATAGATTAATCAAATACTCATCGAAAGACATAACATATAACCAAAAGATTTTGACCAAATATCAAATAACCATTTGCAAACCATAGTGTTCATAACCAACAATTGGTCAACAATGTTAAATCAACAATAGTATATGTATGATTCAAAGAAACCACTACATCGACCATTGCACCATGGGTTTGATCACAATGTTAATGCGTTCTCATGAAACCATTGCACCAAGGAATTTGATCAAAGACAATAGAACATCATACCACCATTATATCAAGTATTCAATCACAATCATCAGAACATCATTGCATCACAAACTTATAAAATGAAGTCATATTAACAAAAATGCAAAGTGAGTAAAGGTTTGATGTTTTGACACATGTATGACCATCGGAGGTGAAATGACCACATGAACAAGAGTATTCATAACAATTGAAGGATGATTTTAATGTCATCGACATGACTTCCAACTCAATTTTTTCACGATTGCAGTCGTGAAAATCAAAACAAAAGCAGGTGTGCAAATGCACAAGATAATTGTGTCATTTTATTTAAAATATTGTGATGAGTACTGAGGGTTCAAAACCCTTGTGTGGGAAGCTTATAAGAAAAAGATAATAATGCGAAATGGCTGCCAACAATGGCGACACACTGGTAGAAGCAGTTATCTCTGCCAAAAGAACAAATCCAGATTATGATAATGAGAATAATTATAACTCAAAAACAACCAGAACATTGTTTAAACATCATCATTAATCAAATATTTCAGTCGTGGTTAAAAGATGAAAACTGATAATAGTCTTAAGACAAGCGAGTCATGATATTAAAGATAAATCTCCAATACTGTTGACAGAGCGACTACTACCAGCAGGCATCCATAGCCCCGACAGGGTTTCCATTTAACCCACTCTGACGTCTGTATCCTACCAAGAAGTTCCAGATCAAAATAAAGGACATTTTAAGGTCAAGAGATTCCATATTTGCAAATTTTTATATACCCGACATTGCTTTGTTGCGAGTGGACCTGTTCAATACCCCAGCGAAGTTGTCTTGGCATCATGCATGCATTTACCCGCTGCCAGCAGACCTGTTCAGTATCCCGGTGGGTTTACAAGAACTTTCCACAACTCTTTTATGATTTGTTTAGTTTTTAAAGATATATAATTGAGCGAGTGACGCTGAAAATTATGAATTTTGGACATATTTTTACAGACCTTGAAAGAATCTTTTTAAAACTGTCCTTCATTAAGATTCAGAGATGGTTTGTTTGAAAAATTGAACTTCGAAAGCAGGGAGACATCTTTTGATTTATTCCCTTAAGGAACAGGAACAACGTAAGAAGATGATGGATGATCATGACAGGCTTCACTTACATATTGAAATCAATAAACTTCTTTCAAACAACAGTCTTTCCTCAACATGGTTGTAAATTTCAGAAGCATATCACAATAGATGTTTAGACATGTTTTCATTACTCATTTCAGAGAAAGAAATTTATGTTTTCTTTGTTTGAAAAGTTCATAATGAAAGTATGTGTATTTCAAAAAGAAAGACTGATAAGCATAAATGGAAACAAAACACACCAGTGAAGAAAAATTGGAAAACAAAGAAATCCAAACAACAAAAAACAAATATGTAGAGAAGGTGCATCTGAAAACCTCATGCCACAAATCCCTTGGGAGACTGAAAAGTAAGAAAATCCTATTTGATGGGAAAAAAAATTCTTACTTGTGGTACCTTCGGTCAGGGTTGATTCAAATTTATTTATCTCTTCACTTTCCATTTAAGATTTTCATGACGATACTATGTTTTTTTTTGAAAATAAATATTCAACTAAAAGCAAAGAGAAAAAGATCAAGGGGACTTCCCTAACAACAGCCATATTATGGTTCTCATGGTGCACCCACTTGCATTCATGACTGCATTATTACAAAGAGAAATAGTGAGAAATAAAACCAAAAGGAAAACATATTCCTAAACCTACCCTAACTATTAAACAAATCAGGATACTACGTGAAGTCATGTTTCCAATGTAGCCATCGGAGTAACTCCAATCCTGCAATGGAAACAAATCAAACGTTATTAATAAGAATGGTAATATATCAAAAAATGATAGAAACATATCTCACTTACCTTAATAATCATCATCTATAAACAAAGTAAGCATGATATTACAATTCCTTGGAATATTCTTGATGTATGAATCCTCAAGCCATTGTGCAATCTTGTCATGATAAGGGTCATAATGGCATGGGCGAGTGTAAGTAAGTTTGAAAAACTTGGCAAGATTATGAGGAAATGGAATAATCATCAGCCAAGGCTAAAATGCCCCATCCTCCTGACAGTTCTCTAAGTGTTCATTAATTTCTTCACATGGAGGATCTAAAAGAAATATGTCACGCCTACTTTCAAGATACTTAGGTAAAAAGAAAGCAAGCACAACTTTGTCTTTATTACGAATTTTTTTTTATATATGAATATTCGAGCCATCCTAAGATCTTGTCACAAAAATAGGGATGCAAACCATGACTTTGATGAAACGAATATATCAATGAGAAACTTATCATAAGAGGATTTATGCAATCAATTGGATTGATATTTTGGATGTTTCCTTCGATGAGATTGATTATTTCAAAATGTGAAGCATAAACATTAATATTAGAGCTAATCAAAGAACGAATATGCAACTTAGAATGTTTGATCTCCATAAAATATAATGCATTGTCTTTTTCAACAATAAACTATGTAAAATCATCTCGCAACATGTCCTCTTCCCATATGAGTGATGAAAGTGAACAAGCATCAAATCCAAGTTTATCAATGTTAGGTTTGGAATTGATTTCACCAAAATTTAGCATATCGAAAGGATATGATTGTGGTGGAAAAGAGTAGTGTGTTGTAGCTAAGATGTCAAGTCCACCAGAATCTAGGAATAGATCAGGATATAAGGAATAAAAGGAATCAAAGATAAGCAGATGAAAAGAATCTCTTGAACTATGATACTCAACAATGGTATTCTCAAGACAATTCTCTTCGCTTTCTTTAAAACTCTCACTTTGTTTTGGTGGCGAATTCCTCAACATAATATGATCATCTAGATTTGCCTTTTGTGTGATAGATAATTCAAAATTTGTGTGAAACACATCTAGTCTTTCCTTTGAACAAAGTGTGTTTTGAGGATGACGGTTTAAGGTTTCTTCTCTAATCAGTTTCATACGAGTACTAGAACATTCAAGATGATTTTCATCGCTTAAGTGTTCTTCAATGACTGATTTTAAATGTTGATTAGAGCATGAGTTACAAGAATGAGGGTATTCACCTTGAGCCAAAAATGAATCATCTTCCATACTGGTCTTAGACTGAAAATACAATGATTCAAAGGAAAAACCAATTTGGTTGTCAATCAGAGCCTGATCAATAGATTTTACCACCCTAGCTTGTTCAACATTATCGGAAGGATCCTTCTCTTCTTGCAAAGAGAATTGTTCTTGCAGTTGAGTGATAGGATTTGCAATTAGTTCTTTGTTCATGCTTGAATATGATTGGATGGAAGGGATGCAAGCATCACATAAGAGACTTAATGAAAATGACATGTCATTGAGATTAAATTTATAGAGGATATGATAGACTCTTGTCAAAAAGTCTTGCAAAGACGAGTCACCGTTGATTAGCGAAGTATGAAATTCTTCACATAATTGATAAAAATAATAAATTTCAAAAGCATCTAGAAACTCATCTACAAATTGAAACCAATCAAAAATGTGATATGCTGGAAAGGATTCAAACCAATGTTTGATCCGACCTCTAAAAGTAAAAGTGAAAAGTTTGCATAAAATTATTAAATTTGAGATGTCATGTTTGATGCATTTACACCAAAACTTGTTAAGGTGGTCTTTAGCAGATATATTGCCTTCACCATCAAAGGTGAGTTTGGACAAGTGAGAGAATGTCTCGTTGGGAACATTGGGTAATGAGAAGTTGAAAGCATGTTCCAACACAGTGATTTGGGGAGCCATGGGGAAATTGAATACATTTAAAATAAAGGCTCCTACAAGGCCATCTTGTCAGTCGTCCCTCCTTCTAGTGCCATTTGTTGACGGGAGAAATTGATCGTCCGTCAACTGGAGGGGTGGATCCAGTACGGGGTTGTCTAAATAACCCAAGTCGTTTGGGATGATCCACTCCAACGGGTTTAGCAGCTCCATTGGTTGATCTAAGTCCTAGAAAAATGAAAGAAAAACTAAACTAAAGAAACTAATCTAAGTGAAAAAGAAGCTACAACAAATTATATACAAATCTAAAACTATATATACAGTTTACTAACTAATACTATAAAACAATAATTCTACTTATTAAATGTTCAACTATTAATACAATTAAATCTCAATTGTATATGTACAGTATTTACAGATTACAGATTTTAAATTGAAAACCTACAAAAATCATTTGTGAACTGTCCTATGACAGTGAAACTATTATTTTTTATTTTTATAATTTTTATGAGAAAGGAACAAAAATTGAAAACTAACTAAGATGAGAAATTAAAATAATAATCCTAACTGTAAATATGAACTATACATCTATCTAAACCACTGAGAATTCTCAAATTTATTAACTATTAAATTGCAAATAACAAACTGACCTGAAGTAACGCTTCCTATTTGTCCTATGCACAATACTTGATTTAGTTGTTTGATGGGAGGAAACCCGCACCATATTTTCCACAAGCTTCTTGTAAATAGGAAGTAGCAGTGCTCTTTGAATATGAATGATATAACAAACAAGACATAAAACGACAACAATCTTAAAGTTTATAGATCATCACATTTAGATAAATCCTTGTGCGAAGACTTGCATATAATCATTCATTTAATTAAGAAGATAAACCTTCTGTTAATTAAATTCAAACAGAGTGATTTCTGTGAGTAAAATGAGACACATCAAATATGGACAAAATTTAAGTCATAACGGATCAACCTGTAACAAGTCTTGATATCTAAAGTAGTCAATAACTTGATCGCAAATTAAAATGCACAAAACTTGAACAAAAGTATGATAAATTGAAAGCTAAAGCTGTTACAAAAGATTCACTTCCATTCGAGTCTGTATCATCATAAGTCCATAGTATTTGTTCTCCCAAGAGTGATGGGTTCTTTACAAAAATTAATGAGTATATAAAGGCCACAGGGTAAAACATCCCTGTGGGAATTATCAAAAACTGTTTGCAAAAAATATGGGAACAATCTCCCAAATCTCTATTTCTAACTAAGGCTAAACCTAAACCAAAACTATGTAACAAGAAGCATGTTCTAAACTACCATAGTAGGTCCAAGTCCTATTGAAATTTGTATGCACCTGAAGATAGACAAGAATAAACAATTTTAGATAGCGTTCAGTTGTAAAATCATCAAAAATCAAACTTTTATGACTAGCTACAAAATCTCACGATTCTGTAGCTGGTCATATTTGCAAACAAAATCATTTTAAATCAATACAAATGATAACGGAAATGTATGCGATCTTTGAAACAAATATTTTATTACCAATTCAAAACAAACTAAATCATTTTTGTTAATTTAAAAAAAACAGAATCGTTCTAAAATCATTTTATGCTAATTCAAATAAAAAATAATCGTTCTAAAATCATTTTAATGGTAATTCAAATCAAACAGAATCATTCTAAAATCATTTGAATGGTCCTCTAAAAAATATCAATCTCACAAGGAATGTGACTCGGTGATGTATTTCCCACATGAACATGGCAAACTACCATTACAATGTCTGGATTGGAATTAAACATAGTTATCTTAAATCAAGTAGGGTTGGGGCTCTCTAAGAATCCTTCGTCTGATGCTAAATTAATCTTAAAACCTTCTGAATCATTGTTTCAATTAACATCACCTCCCAACTTAATGTCAGTAGTAATGCAAGTTGTCTTTTCAAAGAAATCCAGGGGAAATTATGGGTTGATCCCAACATTTGTTGTATTGCTGAGGATGCCAGGGCCTAGCTTTTTCATCTGTTTTGAATTAATTCTACAATCATGTCTTAATAACTCGAATCCTCGAATTCCACTACCCATTCCAAATGAAAAGATCTGTAAACTACCATCATCATGTAAAAAAAAAAAAGAACATTATTGTTGTCCTTAGAGAGAGGCATGTAAGCTGCAATGCCAAGCCATGGACAAGATGAATTTACAGAAAGTCACAGAAGTTGTGAAGACAGTTCCATAGGACCAAGAGAAATAACGAGTGGAGAGTTTGAATTCAAAGTAGAGGGGCAGACAAAAAAAAATTAAAAATCACTGCCATCAAGCAACTCTTTCTAGTGATGTAACCCAGCAGGCTTTAACTGACCATCTTTGAAATACCACCTCAGTTTTAGGGATTCGATTTGATCAAGGGTTCAAAAAAGGATGAGGCACAAATATGGACAGGTGAAAGGGGTTCTGAGGCATAGGCCTATAGAGGTAATAAACGTTTCAGCAAATGCACACAGACCAAAACGCACCTTTCAGCCACGGAGAAGATCTGAGATTTGACCTCTAAAGGATGAGCTATATCTCTGCAATAACCCAATTTCGAAGGAAACCACCAAAGTTGAAGGTAAAGGGGATAATTTTGGTTTTGGGTTTTCAATGGCTTGATCTTATTCAAAACCGTTTGCCCAGAATCGCTCACGCAAAAACATGTCTCTGAGAGGAAATTACGGGGTTAGCCTAAGCAGTCTCCTCTGGCACTATCAAACCATAACAAAGTATGGGGTTCAATTTGCACTACAGGGGCCAGGAGAGAGCACACAGTGAGTAGGGTAAACGGTGAGAGGGCTGGACAGGGTAAATGCAGGACCAAATGCTCACAGGTTTCCCCAAAACAAATAGAGGTATCTTGAGATACAAGGCAGGCATTAATGCCTAAGTGTGCCAGGGTGGTGGAATTAAATGAAACCATGAAAAACAATCATATTGATATGTACAATCGATGGTACCTTTGTAATTCAAATCATTCACATCACAATCCAAAGGTTTTGACCCAATATCAAATAGATTAATCACATACTCATCGAAAGCAATAACATATAACCAAAAGTTTTTGACCAAATATCAAATGACCATTTGCAAACCATAGTGTTCATAACCAAAAATTGGTCAACAATGTTAAATTAACAATAGTATATGTATGATTCAAAGAAACCACTACATCGACCATTGCACCATGGGTTTGATCACAATGTTAATGCGTTCTCATGAAACCATTGCACCAAGGAATTTGATCAAATACAATAGAACATCATACCACCATTATATCAAGGATTCAATCACAATCACCAGAACATCATTGCATCACAAACTTATAAAATGAAGTCATATTAACAAAAATTCAAAGTGAGTAAAGGTTTGATGTTTTGACACATGTATGACCATTAGAGATGAAATTAACACATGAACAAGAGTATTCATAACAATCGAAGGATGATTTTAATGTCATGGACATGAATTCCAACTCAATGTTTTCACACTTGTAGTCATGAAAATGAAAACAAAAGCAGGTGTGCAAATGCACAAGATAATTGTCTCATTTTATTTAAAAGATTGCAATGAGTATTGAGGGTTCAAAACCCTTGTGTGGGCAACTTATAAGAAAAAGATAATTATGCGAAATGGCTACCAACAATGGCGACACACTGGTCTAAGAAGTTATCTTTTCCAAAAGAACAAATCTAGATTATGATAATGAGAATAATTCTAACTCAAAAACAACCAGAAAATTGTTTAAACATCATCATCAATCAAATAATCCATCTATTCTTAAAAGATGAAAACTGATAACAGTCTTAAGACAAGCAAGTCATGATATTAAAGATAAATCTCCAATACTATTGACAGAGCCACTGCTGCCAACAGGCATCCATAACATCGACAGGGTTTCCATTTAACCCACTATTACGTCCGTATCCTACCAAGAAGTTCTAGATCAGAATAAAGGACATTTTAAGGTCAAGAGATTCCATATTTGCGAATTTTCATATACTTGACATTGCTTCGCTGCCAGTGGGCCTGTTCAATACCCCGGCGAAGTTGTCTTGGCGTCATGCATGCATTTACCCACTGCCAACAGACCTGTTCAGTATCTTGGTGGGTTTACAAGCACTTCCCATAGCTCTTTTATGATTTGTTTAGCTTTTAAAGATATATAATTGAGCGGGGTGACGCTGAAAATTATGAATTTTGGACATATTTTTATAGACCTTGAAAGAATTTTTTTAAAACTTTCCTTCATTAAGATTCAGAGATGGTTTGTTTGCAAAACCGACCTTCGAAAGCAGTGAGACATCTTCTGAGTTATTCCCTTAAGGAACAGGGACAACGTAAGAAGATGATGGATGATCGTGACAGGCTTCACTTACAAACTGAAATCAATAAACTTCTTTCAAACAACAGTCTTTCCTCAACATGGATGTAAATTTTAGAAGCATATCACAATAGATGTTTAGACATATTTTCATCAGTCATTTCAGAGAAAGAATTTTCTATTTTCTTTTTCTGAACAGTTCATAATGCAAAGAAAAAAGGTTCATAATGACTGCATTATTACAAAGAGAAATAGTGAGAAATAAAAACGAAAGGAAAAACTATTCCTAAACCTACCCTAACTATTAAACAAATCAGGATATTACGTGAAGTCATGTTTCCAATGTATCCATTGGAGTAACTCCAATCCTACAATGGAAACAAAATCAAATTTTATTAATAGGAATGGTAATATATCAAAAAATGACAGAAACATATCACACTTACCTTCATAATCATCATCTAGAAACAAAGTAAGCATGATCTTACCATTCCCTGGAATATTCTTGATGTATGAATCCTCAATCCATTGTGTAATCTTGTCGTGATAAGGGTCATAATGGCATGGGGGAGTCTAAGTAAGTTTGAAAAACGTGTCAAGATTACGAGGAAATGGAATAATCATCAACCAAGGTTGAAATTCCCCATTCTCCTGATAGTTCTCTAAGTGTTCATTAATTTCTTCACATGGAGGATCTAAAAGAAATATGTCATGTCTACTTTCAAGATACTTAGGTAAAAATAAATCAAGCACAACTTTGTCTTTATTATGTAATTTTTTTATATATGAATATTTGATCCATCCTAAGATCCTATCACAAAAATAGGGATGCAAACCATGACTTTGATGAAATGAATATATCAATGAGAAACTTATCATAAGAGGATTTGTGCAATCAATTGGATCATTGGTTTGGATGTTTCCTTCGATGAGATTGATTATTTCAAAATGTGAAGCATAAACATTAAGATTCGAGCTAATTAAAGAACGAATATGCAACTTAGAATGTTTGATCTCCATAAAATATAATGCATTGTCTTTTTCAACAATAAACTGTGTAAAATCATCTCGCAACATGTCCTCTTCCCATATGAGTGATGAAAGTGAACAAGCATCAAATCCAAGTTTATCAATGTTAGGTTTGGAATTGATTTCACCAAAATTTAGCATATCGAAAGGATATGATTGTGGTGGAAAAGAGTAGTATGTTGTAGGTAAGATGTCAAGTCCACCGGAATCTAGGAATAGATTAGGATATAAATAATAAAAGGAATTAGAAATAAGAAGATGAAAATAATCTCTTGAACTATGATACTCAACAATGGTATTCTCAAGACAACTCTCTTCACTTTCTTTAAAACTCTCACTCTGTTTTGGTGACGAATTTCTCAACATAATATGATCATCTGGATTTGCGTTTTGTGTGATAGATAATTCAAAATTTATGTGACACACATCTAGTCGTTCCTGTGAACAAAGTGCGTTTTGAGGATGATAGTTTAAGGTTTCTTCTTCTCTAATCAGTTTCATAGGAGTACTAGAACATTCAAGACTATTTTCGTCGCTTAAGTGTTCTTCAATGACTGATTTTAAATGTTGATTAGAGCATGAGTTACAAGAATGAGGGTATTCACCTTGAGCTAGAAACGAATCATCTTCCATACTAGTCTTAGACTAAAGATACAATGATTCAAAGGAAAAACCAATTTGGTTGTCAATAAGAGCCTGATCAATAGATTCTACCTCCCTAGCTTGTTCAACATTGTCGGAAGGATCCTTCTCTTCTTGCAAAGAGAATTGTTCTTGTAGTTGAGTGATAGGATTTACAATTAGTTCTTTGTTCATGCTTGAATATGATTGGATGGAAGGGATGCAAGCATCACAAAAGAGACTTAATGCAAATGACATGTCATCGAGATTAAATTTACAGAGGATATGATAGACTCTTGTCAAAAATTCTTCCGAAGATGAGTCGTCGTTGATTAGAGAAGTATGAAATTTTTCACATAATTGATCAAAATCATAAATTTCAAAAGCATCTAGAAAATCATCTACAAATTGAAACCAATAAAAAATGTGACATGCTGGAAAGGATTCAAACCAACGTTTGATCCGACCCCTAAAAGTAAAAGCGAAAAGTCTGCATAAAATTCTTAAATCTGAGATGCCATGTTTGATGCATTTGCACCAAAACTTGTTAAGGTGGTCTTTAGCAGATATATTTCCTTCACCATCAAAGGTGAGTTTGGACAAGAGAGAGACTGTCTCGTTGGGAACATTAGGTAATGAGAAGTTGAAAGCATGTTCCAACACAGTGATTTGGGGAGCCATGGGGAAATTGAATACATTTAAGATAAAGGCTCCTACAAGGATGACTTGTTAGTCGACCCTCCTTCTAGCGCCATTTTTTGACGGGCGAAATTGACCGTCTGTCAACTGGAGGGGTTGATCTGGTCCGGGGTTGTCTAAATAACCCAAGCCATTTGGGATGATCCACTCCAATGGGTTTAGGGGCTTCGTTGGCCGATCTAAGTCCTAGAAAAAAAAAGAAAAACTAAATTAAAGAAACTAATCTAAGTGAAAAAGCAACTACAACAAATTATATACAAATCTAAAACTATATATATAGTTTACTAACTAATACTATAAAAAAATAATTCTACTTATTAAACGTTTAGCTATTAATACAATTAAATCTCAATTGTATTTACAGATTACAGATTTTAAATTGAAAACCTGCAAAAATCATTTGTGAACTGTCCTATGACAGTGAAACTATTATTTTTTATTTTTATAATTTTTATGAGAAAGGAACAAAAATTGAAAACTAACTAAGCTGAGTAATTAAAATAATAATCCTAAATGTAAATCTGAACTATATATCTATCTAAAGTATTGATAATTCTCAAATTTAGTAACTATTAAATTGCAAATAACAAACTGACCTGAAGTAATGCTTCCTATTTGTCCTGTGCATAGTACTTGATTTAGTTGTTTGATGGGAGGAAACCCACACCAGATTTTCCACAAGCTTCTTGTAAACAGGAAGCAACATTGCTCTTTGAATATGAATGACAGAACAAACAAGACATAAAACGACAACAATCTTAAAGTTTACAGATCATCACATTTAGATAAATCCCTGTGCGAAGATTTGCATATAATCATTCATTTAATTAAGAAGATAAACCTTCTGTTAATTAAATTCAAACAGAGTGATTATTGTGAGTAAAATGAGACACATCAAATATGGACAAAATTTAAGTCATAACACATCAACCTGTAACAAGTCTTGATATCTAAAGTAGTCAATAACTTGATCGCAAATTAAAATGCACAAAAGTTGAACGAAAGCATGATAAATTGAAAGCTAAAGTTGTTACAAAAGATCCACTTCCATTCGAGTTTGTATCATCATAAGTCCATAGTATTTGTTCTCCCAATAGTGATGGGTTCTTTACAAAAATTAATGAGTATATAAAGGCCACAGGATAAACATCCTTGTGGGAATTATCAAAAACTGTTTGCAAAAAATATGGGAACAATCTCCCAAATCTCTATTTCTAACTAAGGCTAAACCTAAACCAAAACTATGTAACAAGAAGCATGTTCTAAACTGCCACAATTGGTCCAAGTCCTATTGAAATTCGTATGCACCTGAAGATAGACAAGAATAAACAATTTTAGATAGCGTTTAGTTGTAAAATCATAAAAAATCCAACTTTTATGACTAGCTACAGAATCTCACGATTTTGTAGCTGGTCATATTTGCAAACAAAACCATTTTAAATCTATCCAAATGATAACAAAAATGTATGTGATCTATCAAACAAATATTTTATTACCAATTCAAAACTAACCAAATCATTTTTGCTAATTTAAAACAAACAAAATCGTTCTAAAATCATTTTATGCTAATTCAAATCAAACAGAATCGTTCTAAAATCATTTTAATGGTAAAATCAAACAGAATCGTTCTAAAATCATTTGAATGGTCCTCTGAAAAATAGCAAGCTCACAAGGAATGTGACTCGGTGATGTATTTCCCACATGAACATGGAAAACTACCATTACAATGTCCGGATTGGAATTAAACATAGTTATCTTAAATCAATTAGGGTTGGCGCTCTCTAAGAAGCCTTCTTCTGATGCTAAATTAAGCTTAACACCTTTTGAATCACTTCTTCGAATAACATCACCTCCCAGCTTAATGTCAGTAGCAATGCAAGTTGTCTTTTCAAAGAAATCCAGGGGAAATTCTGGGTTGATCCCAGCATTTGCTGTATTGCTGAGGATGCCAGGACCTATCTTTTTCATCTATTTTGAATTAATGCAGCAATCATGTCTTAGTAACTCCAACCCTTGAATTCCACTACCCATTCCAAATGAAAATATCTACAAACTACCATCATCATGTAAACAAAAAAGAACATTATTGTTGTCCTTAGCGAGAGGCCTATAATCTGCAATGCCAACCCATGGACAAGATGAATTTATAGATAATCGTAGAAGTTGTGCAGAAAGATCCATAGGACCAAGAGACATAGCGAGTGGAGAGTTCGACTTCAAAGTAGAGGGGCACACAAAAAAAAAAAAAAATAACTGCCATCAAGCAACTCTTTCCAGTGATGTAACCCAGCAGGCTTTAACTGGCCATCTTTGAAATACCACCTTGGTTTCAGGGATTCGATTTGATCAAGGGTTCACAAAAGTCTGAGGCACAAAGCTGGATGGGTGAAATGGGTTCTGAGGCACAGGCCTGTAGAAGTAATAAACGTTTCAACAAATGCACACAGACCAAAACTCACCTTTCAGCCACAGAGAAGATCTGATATTTGACCTATAAAGGACGAGATATATCTCTGTAATAACCCAACTTCGGAGGAACTCACCCATGTTGAATGTAAAGAGGCTAATTTCAGTTCTAGGTTTTCAAGGGTTTGATCTGATTCAAAACCGTTTGCCCATAATCGCTCACGCAAAAACATATCTCTGAGAGGCAATTACGGTGTTAGCCTAAGCAGTCTCCTCTGGCACTGTCAAACCATAACATAGTATGGGGTTCAATTTTTCACTACAAGGGCCAGGAGAGAGGACACAGTGAGCAGGGTAAACGGTGAGAGGGCTGGACAGGGTAAACACAGGACCAAATGCTCACAGGTTTCCCCAAAACAAACAGAGGTATCCCGAGATACAAGGCAAGCATTAATGCCTAAGTGTGCGAGGGTGGTGGAATGAAATGAAACCATGCAAAACAATCATATTGATATGTACAGTCGACGATACCTTTTTAATTCAAATCATTCACATCACAATCCAAAGGTTTTGACCCAATATCAAATAGATTAATCACATACTCATCGAAAGCCATAACATATAACCAAAATATTTTGACCAAATATCAAATAACCATTTGCAAACCATAGTGTTCATAACCAACAATTGGTCAACAATGTTAAATCAACAATAGTATATGTATGATTCAAAGAAACCACTACATTTACCATTGCACCATGGGTTTGATCACAATGTTAATGCGTTCTCATGAAACCATTGCACCAAGGAATTTGATCAAAGACAATAGAACATCATACCACCCTTATATCAAGGATTCAATCACAATCACCAGAACATCATTGCATCACAAACTTATAAAATGAAGTCATATTAACAAAAATGCAAAGTGAGTAAAGGTTTGATGTTTTGACACATGTATGACCATCAGAGGTGAAATGACCACATGAACAAGAGTATTAATAACAATCGAAGGATGATTTTAATGTCATCGACATGACTTCCAACTCAATGTTTTCATGCTTGCAGTTGTGAAAATGAAAACAAAATCAAGTGTGAAAATGCGCAAGATAATCGTGTCATTTTATTTAAAAGATTGCGACGCATATTGAGGGTTTAAAACCCTTGTGTGGGCAGATTATAAGAAAAAGATAATAATGCGAAATGGCTGCCAACACTAGGTCACCTCAATAGAATGGAGTTGTTGAAATAAAGAACATGACAATATAGGAAATGTCTCGAACAATGCTAATGGATTACAAATTGATAGATATATTTTGGACACAGGTAGTGCATACAAAAATTCACATTAAAAGCAAAGTAATGCTCAGAAACAACACTGATAAAACTCCCTATGAGCTATGTTAAGGAATACCAACAAATGTGAAGAACTTAAGAGTTTTTGGAAGAAAATGATACATCAAAAGAAAAAATGGTAGAATGAGAAAGTTTGACTCTCGTGTAGACAAAGGAGTACTTGTTCGTTACTCAAGTACAATGAAAGCATACAATTGTTATAATATAAGATTGAAAAAAGTTGTGCAAAGCATCAATGTAACAATTGATGAAACAAGCAGACCATAACCAAAGGAAGAAGAAAACAAATCAATGGAATAAATTTTAGAAGAAGAAGCAGAAGATGAAGTAGAAGAGGAAGATGAAGAGAATCTAATAGAAACAGAAGAGCAAGTTCAACAAGTATTTCCAAAGTCACCTAGAAAATGAGTACAGAAGAATAATCCTTTAGATCAGATTATTGGAAAAAAAGATGCAGGAGTTGAGACTAGAAGAAAAATCCGTTCACCAGAACAAACACACCTAACACTCTTATCTACAATTGAACCAAACTATTTTGAAGAAGCCAACAAGGATGAATTTTAGAATAAGGCCATGGATGAAGAATTGGATAAAATAGAGAAAAATGACAGTTGGAAATTGGTTCCAAGACCAAAGAATAAGAATGTGATCGGCACAAAATGGGTTTTCAGGAATAAATTAAATGAATATGGACAAGTTACAAGGAACAAAGCTAGATTGGTATGTAAAGGATATGCACATTTTGAAAGAATTGACTTTGGAGATACATTTTCCCTAGTTGCCAGAATGGAAGCAATTCATTTTCTTTTATCCTATGCATGCTCCAAAAATGTCAAAGTATATTAGATGGATGTAAAATCACCTTTTCTGAATGGGGAACTTGAAGAAGAAGTCTACATTGAACAACCAGAAGGATTTCAGTTGTCAGAGAATGCAGATTATGTGAGTAAATTAAAGAAGGCCTTGTATGGTCTAAAACGAACTCCTAGAGCATGGTACTCTAGACTTGATAAGTATATGCAACATACAGGGTTCAAAAAAGGAGGTTCATATAGCAACCTATACATCAATGTAATTCAAGGTAATATTTTATTAATTGAAGTTTATGTTGATGATATTATTTTTGGTAGTGATGATGACAAGTTAAGCTAGAAATTTGCAAAATACATGCATAATGAATTTGGAATGTCGTTACTTGGAGAAATATCTTTATTTTTGGGACTTCAAATATGTCAAAGAAACCAAGGAATATTTATTTCTCAAACCAAGTATATCAGAGAAATTCTAAAGAGGTTTGGAATGGAAGATTGCAAACTAGTTATCACTCTGATCCAAATTGTTTTTGGTACGAAATGAGAGCGGAGATATAACATAGAAATATTCAGAGATATTGCAAGAGAGACAACAATATAACAGAGATATAGTATAAATATAACAAGAGTCACAGATATACAGTAATACACGATTTCTATTAATGAAATAAATGTACAGAGGCTGTAAAAGTATAGAGTGAAAGACTCGCTAGAATGGTGGTAGCTTATCTCTGAGAAGAGATGTGACGACTACTCGCATTCGCAAGAAGATCATTATTACAATGAGGCTCTAAGGGCCTTTCTAACAAAAGTAAAATCCAAAACCATAACCCGAGAAGATGAAAATCCAAAAGGTTTGTGGGCCCCGATGGGGGTAGTTGATACGTCAACTTCCCAGGGGCATAACTTTTGCATACGATCTCCGTTTGGGGCGCTCAATAGCTTGTTGGAAATATCTATTTGAGAACTACAGATTTTCGGTGAGCAACATTCCACAATCCATATTTCTCCCTGTTTTCTCAAAAAACATCGTTTAGGGCCTCAAAATGGCCCCGTAAGTTAAAAATGGCTAAAAATAGTAAATTACCAAAATTGTCAGAAACATGTTTTGGGCCAGTTGGAGAAGGTGGGTGGCCAACGATATCCATATGGATCAATACTCCCTCCTTATGAAGCAGTGGTCTCCATTGCGTTGAGTTCCCAGGGGAGAGGGGAAAGCGATTGCTGAATCTAAATCTTGGTGAGTTGCTTGCCTTGTTGGAACCGTCGCGCTGCTTGGTTTGTTGAAGGTCATCACGAACCTGTGGCTTGAAGGGTTGGACCTTTTTAACTAGTTTGGCTACATGATATGACTGTGTGAAGAACGAATCTTTGTGCTTTGTTGAAACCTTGTCGACCTACTTCTAGTCGATAGAAGGTCCTTGGGCCGAGGCTATAGTGGTTGCAGTATCCTTTTGTTCCCCTCTTGAACAGATTGTGGAGAAGATGAATTTTTTAGTATGAGATACTACCTTGTGGCACTGTTTAGGTGGGGCAGTAGTTGGAACTACCTCTGGTATCCTGTAGAGATGACCCCCCAGAGTAATAATGACACTATGGGGTCGAGACTCATAGATAGCATGGCGTTTCCACATATATGGTTGGCCCAAGAGAACATCAAAGACATCCAGTGGGGAAACATCACATAATACCTCATCCTTGAAGGGTTGGATGCCATATGACAATCGAGAATGTTGGCTGACACAGAAATCTCATCCTTGCCGAAGCCACCCAATGTTGTATGGCTATGGGTGTGATTTTGTCGACAATCCCAACTGTTTGACGACCTCTGCTGAGATGAGGTTCTTATGGCTTTCTCTATCAACAATAAAATGTAACGGGGTCCCCGTCACCCACATCTGTGAATGAAAAAGGCGCTCCCCCTCATCAAGATTTGTTGGTTCTTCTAGTTGAATTGTTGTGGTTGCGACAATAGAAGTGGGGTCTGTGTCGATGATCTGTCTTTTCCCATTATTTTCAGAATCAGATTCTGAATCAGGGTTTGGCTCCTTGTCTTTGATCTCAGCCACCAATGAGTATTTTGAGCGACATTCATTGGTGTTGTGCCAGGGGATTTTGTGGAAATCGCACCATTTTTCGGTGTCCTTCTTTGTCTTCTTGTGACCCTTCCTTTCCTGTGGCTTGAACTGGCTTTTAGGAGACTATTTGTTAGGGCCGTCTTTGTCATACTTTGGTTGTTGTCTATTTGCAAACCCGAATTCCCATTTGTTCTGGTGCTTAAATTTCTGCTTGATTTTAATAGCATATCGATAAGCAACACCGAGTGATGAGTTGTCCAGAAAATCCATTTCAGTCTAGATGTATCTATGTAGATCCCCATGGTATTTCAGAACCAAATGTCGCTCGGAGTCTTTGATACCCAACTTGGTTTGCAAGGTATGGAAGGTATTAGTGAACTCCAGAACTGCTTGGCCCTTCTCTTGCCGCAGTGTGGTCCATTTCATGTACTGGTCCTCATAGTTGCCAACAAGGTAATATTATTCCTTTACCTCATCCACAAAAAAATCCCAAGTGGGCTCGACCCCATATATTCCAGACTCCTTTGTGGAACTCTACTCCCAGTAATTTTCCCACCAATGTTTGACATGGGGGAGAGCCTTAAGGAGTGCGAAGGTGATCTTTTCCTTGTCGAAAAAATTATGAACAGAGAAATAACCTTCTAGCAGATTTAATCATTTATCAAGGGTATCTACATCTATTTGACCTTCAAATATGGGAATATCAAAATTAACCTGTACCTTGAAAGGTGAGGTGCCTCCAAAGTGGACACTTGATGAATATGCGTCTGATGCTATTTGGAGGCATTGAAGGATGTGGGAAAAATTCTCCATCATTTCGTCTCTCTGTCGCATGAGAGCTTGCTCAAGCAAAAGACTGATAGGATTGTCTGCTCCGTCATTTTTATTTTCTTCTGCCATTGAGGGTTTCTTGGGTGTGCGAGAGAAATTTTCCTAAAGAGAGACAAGCTCGAGACCCAAATTTATATACTTAGACCTCATCAGGGACATGCACTAAAAATGATCAAGAGCAGCCTGCTCTGATACCACTGATCTAGATTATTTTTGGCACGAAATGAGAGTGGAGATATAACACATAAATATTCAGAGATATTGCAAGAGAGACAACAATATAAAAGAGATATAGTGGAAATATAAAAAGAGTCATATATATACAATAATACATGATTTCTATTAATGAAATAAATGTACAGAGACTGTAACAGTACAAAGTGAAAGACTCGCTAGAATGGTGGTAGCTTATCTCTTAGAAGAGATGTGATGGCTAATCACATTTGAAAGAAGATGATTATTACAATGAGGCTCTAAGGGCCTTTCTAACAAAAGTAAAATCCAAAGCCCTAACCCCAAAAGATGAAAATCCAAAAGGTTTGTGGGCCTCGATGGGGATAGTTGATACGTCAACTTCCCAGGGTCGTAACTTTTGCATACGATGTTCGTTTGGGGTGCTCAATAGCTCATTGGAAAGATATATCTGAGAACTACAACTTTTGGGTGAGAAACATGATCTACGATCCATGTTGCTCCCTATTTTCTCAAAAAATATCGTTTAGGGCCTCAAAATGGCCCTGGAAGTTAAAAACTACTAAAAATAGTAAATTACCAAAATTGCCAGAAACATGTTTTGGGCCTATTGGAGAAGGTGCGTGGCCACCGAGATCCACCTGGATCACACTCCAATGCAAACCAGTTGCAATTTGAGAAAAGATGGTGATTCGAAGTCTACAGATCAGAGGCAATACATGTCAATGATTGGTAGCCTACTATATGTGAGAGCATCAAGACCAGATGTAATTCTAGCAGTTGGATAGGTAGCACGATTTCAAGCAGCATGAAAGGAGTCACATGTGTTAGTAGTAAAGAGGATTTTCATATATCTCAAAGGAACATAAGAGTTTGGATTATGGTATCCAAAAGGAAAGGATCTATTACTTATTTCCTACATAGATGCAGATTGGGTAGGTTTTATTGATGACCAACGAAGAACCAGTGGAGCAACGTTCTACTTCGGTGAGTGTTTAGTATCATGGATAAGAAAGAAATAATCATCAATATCTTTATCTACAATAGAGGCATAGTATATTGCAATAACATCATGTTGTACACAGGTTCTTTGGATGAAACAAACTCTGACATATATACAGGTTGAGTATGATGAGCCCATTAAAATATATTGTGATAATACAAGCACCATCAATATATTGAAGAACCCAGTGATTCACTCCAAGATGAAACACATTCCAATCAAGTATCAATTTCTACAGGAGCAGGTTGCAGAAAAGAACATAAGAGTTGAGTATGTGGGCACAAAAGAACAAGTGAAAGACATCTTCAAAAAACCACTTCCATGAGAATCCTTTGAATATATTTGCTAGAGAATTGGATTTATTTCTACTTCAAAATGAATTATTTTTGAATTCTTATCTTATATGTCTTATATTTACATGAGGAATAACCATAAGAGGACAGTTCAGTCATGGGGAGCAACCCCAGATGGAAAGATACCTTTTCCATTGATGACAAAGGGGGAGAGATTTATCCGATGCAGAGGATAGAGGCATGGTTCCAGGGGGATCATATTTATCAGATATAGAGGATAAATGCATGGTTCTAGGGGGAGCATGAGTGATATGATTTCAGTATTCCATGAGAGTGTTGACATCAATGCCAAATGGGGAGATTGTTGATTAAGGTTGGTAGTCATTGATATCAACCATTGAAGAAAGCCCTGTAGCACAAGGTTTGGGTAATGGACCCAAGTTTATTTGATTTAAATATGACTCATCATTTTTTTGTCATGGTTGATAAGAAGTAAAAATGGATGAACTCCAAAGTGGTCCCCTTATGGTGGAAGCCCTCATGGGAAGACGCTTTGCGGAGTGAGAGAACCCATGCTTATTTGAGGAATAATGAGATGAAGGACAATGAATTTGTCAGTGAAACTATCCTAGATGGATATTGATTTTAATTCCATTTCCGGTGGTATGTGGAATGTCACATATCTCCTCACGGTTAGAGAGTTATGGCCATGTGAAGTTGGAGAACCCGGTTTTGGGTAATGGACTCGAGTTTTTTTTTATGGATAATAGTATGAGTTTTGATACATTTGCAGGTAATAATATTCTATATGGATATTACATGTCATTCTATTTCTGGTGGTATGTGTAACTTCACATAACTCCTCATGGTTTGAAAGTTATGGCCTTACGAAGTTGGAGGACCCTCATATGTTGGCTTGAAGCCCCAAAAGGTAAAAGTAGTCAAAGTGGTTTAAGATATTTTAGAAGTTAAATAACAAAGTGAAGTGATGAGTGTACTATAATTCAAATTGAATAAAAAATAAATTATTTAAATAATAAATTTAAAGGAGAAATTAGAAGTGGGTTAACCCTAAAATAAGGAAAGTGGGCAAAGTGACCTAGAAGATGTTTTTAAGGAAGCTACTTGGAGAGTATAAATAATATGCAAGGCTCTCTCATTTAAATCACACTTGATAATATTAAATACCTATAAGTGTCTGAGGTAACCAAAGGATATCTAAGCCAAATGTTTGAGGAAAGGTGAAGAAAATAACGTCAGAATTCAAGAAAGGATAAATTCTTGTGATGATGCTTTCTAAGGCATGTTATTTACAGGTCATCTCACCATTTTCGCAATAAATTTATTTATAGAATGATTCAGACCATAAAATTGCTATGAAATTGATAAAACATATCCAAGTATATGTGGTAAAATATGTTGGATTACTGAGAGGGGGGGTGAATCAGTAATAGAACAATTATATCCCTTTTAACCATATAATCCAAGTGTTATATCAATGAAGTATTATCATCCAATAACTTTAGAGTAAATAACCAATGAACAAATGAACAATCATACACCTACATAGTACACCAATGTTTTATGTGGAAACCCAAATCGAGAGAAAACCATGGAATGGTTTTTCTTATATGTCTTGAATAATTACATTCATTGGAAGCACCAAATTCCTTTGTTTTCTAGCTACAACTGGAAGGAGGATCCAACCCCCTAGTTTCTTAGGCTACAACCTGAGGGAAGATCCAACTCCCCAATTCTCTGGCTACAACTAGAAGGAGGCTACAACCCCCTATGTTCTTCGGCTACAACCACATGTACTTGCCCCATTATGCTATCTTGAAGTAAAAGTAGAATGATGGAACCCCTATCAGACTATCACTGTGAGATATACCGTTATAAACCTATACCAATAAATATGAACCATGCGTCAACCATGCATCAACCTGTACCTCAACCTGTAATCAACCTGTACCATAAACAAGTATATCAACCATGCACCAACCTATAATCAATCTGTACCATAAACAAGTGCATCAACCATGCACCAACCTATAATCAACATGTACCATAAACATGTGCATCTACCATGCACCAACCTACAATCAACGTGTACCATAAACAAGCGCATCCACCATGCACCAACCTGTAATCAACCTGTACCATAAACATGTGCATCAACCATGCACCAACCTGTAATCAATCTATACCATAAACATGTGAATCTAACCATGTACCAAGTATGTACCAATCATGTTTCAACTACTCATCAACTATGACAAATCAATATGTACCAACATCATCAACTATACACCTCATGTGTGTGCGCCAACTCATCAACTACTTGTCTCAACCATGTACTCAACATGTACCAAAATCAAAATCCATCATCAATTTCATCATACAAATCTAATTTGTAGCTCTATAATAGACCTGGTGTATATGATCACATTCCTGCAAACCTTCCTTAACTTTAAAAACAATAGACTAGCATTTTCATCAAACTTTTCTTTAGTCTCACATGCCTAGTTTTGGATTAGTCAACAACCCTAACTTGAATTAATGATAACCTTGAACCTGTAATGTATAAAGATATGAAACTGATACATAATGTTTTTCAGTGTGTTTAATGCAATTCCTCCAAGTTTCACTACTTGGAACCTCTCAGAAAAGGAGTTATAGCAAAAGTGACATGCCTTGCTGAATTCTGGCTTATTCTAGAGAGCGACCTTGTAGAGCGTTCCCCGCAAAAAATGTTTGATGAAATGATATGAAACTATTACATAGCATACTAAATATGGTACCCTAACCAACACATTTTCTCTCACTAAATTTGTATCTGTTATGAAGAAGTTATGACATTTTTACCTGAAACACCTGATTTTAACTACTTTCAAGACTAGCCACAAACCCTATTTTCCATGGAGTGTAACTCCCAAAATACAATGACCAACAAACTGATTGTTTTTCCACAGATACATGGATATGTTTTCTCACTTGCATAGCAATTTCATGGTCTGAATCATTATAGAAATTTTTGTATAGTGGAAATGGTGAGATGACCTGTAAATAACATACCTTAGAAAGCACCATTAAAAGAATTAATCCTTCCTTGCATTTTGGCCTTCTTCTCTTCACCTACACTCAGAATTCTGGTTTATATATCCTTGGTTACCTCAGACACATATAAATATTCAATATTCTCAAGTATGAGTCAAATGAAAGAGCCTTGCCTCTTATTTATACTCTCCAAGTAGCTTCCTTAAAACCATCTTCTAGGTCACTTGGTCGACTTTTCTTATTTTAGGGTTGGGTCCACTTCTAATTTCTCCATTAAATTTATTATTGAAATAATTTATTTTGTATTCAATTTGAATTATAATACACTCATCACTTCACTTTATTATTTACCTTTTAAAATCTTTTAAACCACTTTGACTACTTTGACCTTTTGGGGCTTCTAGATGACATATGAGGGTCCTCCAACTTCGTAAGGCCATAACTCTCAAACTGTGAAGAGCTATGTGATGTTATACATACCACCAAAAATGGAATGACATGTACTATCCATATAGAATAGTATTATCTAAAAATATATCATAACTCGTACCGTTGCCCATCAAACAAACTTGGGTCCATTACCCAAACCTGGGGTCTCCAACTTCTCATGGCCATAGCTCTCTAACCGTGACGAATTATGTGACGTTCAACATACAACGAGAAATGAAATGAGAAGAAATATCCATCTAGGATATTTTCCCTAACAAAATCACTTTCCTTCATCTCATTATTCCACAATTAATCATGGGTTCTCTTACTCCACAAAGCGTCTTCCCGTGAGGGATTTCACCATAAGGGGACCACTTTGGAGTTCATCCATATTTACTTCTTATCAACCATGAAAAAACAATAATGAGTCATATTTACATCAAACAATATTGGGTCCATTACCCAAGACTTTGTGCTACGAGGATTTGTTTAAGGGTTGACATCAATGACAACCAACCTTAATCAACAATCTCCACCTTTGGCACTGATGGCAACACTTTGATGAAATACTAAAATCATATCACTCATGCTCCCCCTAGAACCATGCCTTTGTCATGTGCATCTGATAAATTTTCTCCCCCTAGAACCATGCCTCTGTCCTTTGCATCTGATAAATCTGTCCCCCCTTTGTCTTCAATGACAAAGGTATCTTTCCATCTGAGGCTGCTCCCCCTGATAGATTGTCCTCTTATTGTGTTTCCTCATGTACATTTAACACATATAAGATAAAAATTCAAAAATCATTCAAAAAGAATTCATTTTTGGAGTAAAAATAACTCCATGTCTTTGGCGAAGATATTCAAAGCATTCCCATGGAAGTGGTTTTGTAAAGATGTCTGCCACTTGTTCTTTTGTGCCCACATACTCAACTCTAATGTTCTTTTCTGCAACCTGTTCCCGTAGAAAGTGATACTTGATTGGAATGTGCTTCATCTTGGAGTGCATCGCCGAGTTTTTTGAGATGATGATGGAACTTGTATTATCACAATATATTGGAATGGGCTCATCATACTCAACTTGTATATCTGTCAAAGTTTGTTTCATCCTAAGAACCTGTGTACAACATGTTGCTGCTGCAATATACTCTTCCTCGGCTATAGATAGAAATACTTATGATTGTTTCTTTCTTAGCCATGATACCAAACACTCACCTAAGTAGAACATTGTTCCACTAGCACTTCATCGGTCATTAATACAACCTACCCAATTTGCATCCGTGTAGGCAATAAGTGATATATCTTTTCCTTTTGGATATCATAATCAAACTCTTTTGTTCCTTTGAGATATCTAAAGATCCTCTTTACTGCTAATACATGTGATTCCTTTGGTGCTGCTTGAAATCGTGCCACCTGTTGAACTGTCTGCATTACATCTTGTCTAGACGCTGTCACATATAGTAGGCTGCCAATCATTGACCTATATTGCCTATGATCTGTAGACTTTGAATCATCATCTTTGCTCAACTTACAACTGGTTTGCATGGGAGTGATAACTGGTTTGCAATATTCCATTCCAAACCTCTTTAGCATTTCTCTGATATACTTGGTTTGAGAAATGAAAATTCCTTGGTTGCTTTGACATATCTGAAGTCCCAGAAATAAGGATAGTTCTCCAAGTAACGACATTTCAAATTCATTCTGCATGTCTTTTGAAATTTTTTGGCTTAACCTATCATCATCACTACCAAAAATAATATCATCAACATAAAATTCAATTAATAAAATATTACCTTGACTTACCTTGATGTAGAGGTTGATGTCTGCCCTTCCTTTTCTGAGCCCTGCTTGTTGCAGATACTTATCTAGTCTGGAGTGCCATCCTTTAAGAGCCTGTTTTAGACCATACAAGGCCTTCTTTAGTTTACACACATAGTCTGTGTTCTCTAACAACTGAAATCCTTCTGGTTGTTCAATGTAGACTTATTCTTCAAGTTCCCCATTCAGAAAAGATGATTTTATGTCCATGTGATATACTTTAACATTTTTGGAGCATGCATAAGCTAAAAGCAAACAGAGTTCTTCCATTCTGGCAACTGGGGAAAATGTCTCTTGAAAGTCGATTCCTTCAATTTGTGCAAATCCTTTACATAACAATCTAGCTTTGATCCTTGCAACTTGTTCATCTTCATTCAATTTATTCCTGAAAACCCATTTTGTGTCGACCACGTTCTTATTCTTTGGTCTTGGAACCAATTCCCAACTGTCATTTTTCTCTATTTGATCCAATTATTCATTCATGTCCTTATTCCAAAATTCATCCTTGCTCACTTCTTCAAAATAGTTTGGTTCAACTGTAGATAAGAGTGCTAGGTGTGTTTGTTCTGGTGAACGGAGTTTTCTTCTAGTCTCAACTCCTACATCTTTGTTTCCAATAATCTGATCTGAAGGATGATTCTTCTGTACTCATTTTCTAGGTGTCTCTGGAGATACTTGTTGAACTTACTCTTCTACTATTGTTGGATTCTCTTCATCTTCATCTTCCTCTTCTACTTCTTTTTCATCTTCTTCTTCGAAAAGTTGTTCCATTGATTTGTTTTCTTCTTCCTTTGATTCTGATCTACCTGTTTCATCAATTGTTACGTTGATGCTTTCCACAACTTTGTTTAATCTTAGATTGTAACACTTGTATGCTTTCATTTTACTTGAGTAACCAACAAGTATTCCTTTGTCTGCATGAGAGTCAAACTTTCCCATTCTGCCATCTTATCTTTTGATGTAGCATTTGCTTCCAAAAACTCTGAAGTGCTTCACATTTGTTGGTCTTCCTTTCCATAGCTCGTAGGGATTTTTATCAGTGTTGTTTCTGAGAATTACTTTGTTTTGAATGTGAACTGTTATACGCACTGTCTATGTCCAAAAAATATCTGTCAATTTGTAATCCATTAGTATTTTTTGAGCCATTTCCTGTGTAATTATCATCCATTACAATAATGTTCCTTTGTCTTTGAACCATTCTCTGAACCAATATATCAATCCATGCTCTCTTCCACTATCATATATATATTAAAACCTACTAAGTCTTATTACAAATCCATCTCTGTCCATACTATCCAAGACTCAACTTGCGCAACTGTCCATAATGCTAACCCATTTATCATTATACTATCAAACTATACTTCTGCTAATTGATTTCTCTGAATATGTCTTCTCAAACTCTACAAGCTTCTCTAAGGATGGTTCTTTGGTCTATCACAACTATCACATACACTCCCTCTGTCTAATATTCATATTACTTGGGAGTCTCTAAGATGGATGGATCAGAACAATTCCTTCTCTGATGTGTATTCATCATAATCTTCATTGGTAGATTCATCATCATCTTCATTGGTATATTCATTATCTCTCTGAGCTATGACTTATTTCTTTCTATCTATGGATTCATCTTTCACTACAATGTCTAAAAGCACAATCTCTTGAACCTGTTCCTTATTTACCTATCCTTCCTTTCTTTCAGTTATTTTCCAAACCTTTTTGTATCTAACATCTTTCCTTTTCTTTGTAGAATTTTCATCATCTCATTTTATTGTCAATCTTGCGATCTCTGGTACCTGGTCTTTGTTCACCTATTCTTCCTATTTTCTTATCCATACTTTCTTATATTTGATATCAGTATTCTCTTTCAGGGAAGTATCGATCATGCTTCTACAATCACTAGCTATGTGTCCATAGTTATGACATTTGTAATACTCAATGTTACATGTGACCACATAGGCACGGTCTACTTGAACATTTGTTTTATAATCCCTGTAATCTGCAACCTTATGTCCAAAGTTAGTACAATAAAAACAATGATCATAAAATAAATTTCCATACCTGAGAGTGAATGATCTTCTTTGTGGCGTAGTCCTTTTGAATTTTTTCTTTAATTGATCATGATCATGATTGAAGCTTCTTTGTGGCTTGAACATGGATGGTATTCTTGAAGATGTATATTCAATATTTTTCTTAGATTTTGGTTGACCATGATTCCTTCTTTTGAGTACTTATGAATAACTCTTTCTATTTTCTTCATTCTTCTTTTCTAGCAACGTAGAGTGCTTCTCTTCATTCTCTAAAATTGGCGTGGATGTTTATGTCTCTTCAACTTTCCTGTTGAGCTTGTCAATTTTGAATTTTAGTGTGACAACTTCTTCTTCAAGGTTCTCAACCTCTTCTTCTTTGTTCATTATCTGAGACTTCATGACCTCTTTTGTTCTCTTCACTTCTTCAAGTTGGATTTTCAATGAAATTATTTCTTCTTCCATTCTTCTCTCTTCTTGAACAAACTCTTCCTCAAGTTGGTTTAAAACATTGGTTCTTTCCTTGAGATGATCCATCAATACCTTTTCTCTCTTTTCTACGTCTTCATTTTGTGCTGCTATGTTGGCTTCTAAACATTTTTTTTGATATTCTAGAGTTTCTTCAATTCTTCTAGCCTCTTCTAGTTGAGCTCTTAAATTCTTGATGACCTGTTGATCCTTTTCAGAACCTTGAACACTTTGCTTTTGCTTCATCAATTCTTTCTTGGATGACTTGTTTTCTTCTCTTTCTTTCCTTAGATATTTAATTGTACTGATCAATTTTTCTTTGTAATTAACTTATGATTCATCATACTCTTCCTCTTCTAAATATGTCTGACATGATGAGAATATTTATTCTTGTTCTGTATCTACATCTTCTTTGGCATTTTCTGAATCTACGATGGGTGAAGAATATATGTCATGTAACTTATCCCAAAGTTCTCTGGCTGATGAACATTTACCAACCTTTTCTATTACCGGTTTAGGTAATCCTTCCCAGATGAAATCCATTGCTATTTTGTTATTCTTCTTCAATTCCTTCTTGGTTGCAGTCTTTTCCCTTTTTGAACTATCATATCCTATAACAAATGATAGCCAAATATAATGTCTCTGTGCCTGTAAAATCACTTTCGTCCTTCTGGTCCACATCTCATACTTAAAACCATTCTGACCATTAAACATCGGTACTCCATTCTCAGAATAATCCATGATCTCCTTCCAGTGGTTAAACTGTTTCCTAAAGGAACCCTGCTCTGATACCAATTGTTGGATTACTAGAGGGGGGGTGAATCAATAATACAAAAATTAGATCCCTTTTAAGCATATAATCCAAGTGTTATATCAATGAATCATTATCATCCAATAACTACAGAGTAAATAATCAATGAACAAATGAACAATCATACACATACGTAGTACACCAGTGTTTTACGTGGAAACCTAAATCAAGAGAAAACCACAGAATGATTTTTATTATATGTCTTAAATAATTACATTCATTGGAAGCACCGACTTCCTTTGTTCCCTAGATGCAATTGGAAGGAGGCTCCAACACCCTAGTTTCTCTAGCTACAACCACCTGTTCTTGCCTCGTCTTGCCACCCTGAAGTAGAATTAGAATTGATCCAGGTGGATATCGGGGGCCACCCACCTTTTCCAAATGGCTCAAAACAGTTTTCTGGCCATTTTGGCAATTTACTATTTTTAGCAGGTTTTCACTTCCGGTGCCATTTTGAGGGCCTAAATGATTTTTTTTGAGATCGAGGTTCTTAATAATAGCCAAAGGCATGATTGAGCCCCCAAAATGAATCTCCTCAATGATACCTTTCCAACTAGCTATCACACGCCTAAAACGAAGATCGTATGCAAAAGTTACGACCCCGGGAAGTTGATGCACCAACTTACCCAAACGGGGCCCACATGACTTTTTGCGCTTCATCTCCTAGGGTTAGGTTTTTGGATGTATAGGATTTTTGGAATTCCCAATTATTGTAAAAAAGGCCTCCAGAGCCTCATTGTAATGATATTATTGCGAATGCAAGTAGCCATCACATCTCTTCTCAGAGATAAGCTGCCACCATTCTAGCGAGTCTTTCACTCTGTATTTTTACAGTCTCTTTACATTTATTTCATTAATAGAAATTGTGTATTACTGTATATCTGTGTTTATGGTTGCATCTCTGATATATTTCTGTTATATTACTGGATAACGCAATATCTCTGTGCATTTCTTTATTATATCTCCGCTCTCATTTCGTGCCGAAAATAATCTAGATCAGTGGTATCAGAGCAGGCTGCTCTTGTTCATTTTTTTCGGTGCATGTCCCCGACGAGGTCTGAGTATAGAAAGTTGGGTCTCGAGCTTGTCTCTCTCAAGGAAAATCTCTCTCGCACACCCAATAAACCCTCAATGGCGGAAGAAAATAAAAACGATGGAGCAGACGATCCTATCAGTCTGTTGCTTGAGCAAGCTCTCATGCGACAGAGGGACGAAATGATGGAGAATTTTTTCCACATCCTTCAACACTTGCCGATAGCATCAGGCGCATCTTCATCAAGCGACCACTTTGGAGGCACCTTGCCTTTCAAGGTACAAGTTAATTTTGATATTCCCGTATTTGAAGGTCAAATAGATGCAGATGCCCTAGATAAATGGTTAAATCTGCTAGAAGGTTATTTCTCTGTTCATAATTTTTCAGACAAGGAAAATATCACCTTCGCACTCCTTAAGGCTCTCTCCCATGTCAAACATTGGTGGGAAAATTACTGGGAGCAGAGTTCCACAGAGGATTCTGGAATATATGGGGCCGATCCCACATGGGATTTTTTTGTGGATGTGGCAAAGGAACAATATTACCCTGTTGGAAACTATGAGGACCAGTACATGAGATGTACCACACTGCGGCAAGAGAGGGGCCAATCAGTTTCAGAGTTCACCAATAGATTCCATACCTTGCACACCAAGCTGGGTATCAAAGACTCTGAATGACATTTGGTTCTGAAATACCATGGGGCTCTACACAGATACATCCAAACTAAAATGGATTTTCTAGACATCTCATCACTCGGTGCTGCCTATCGATATGCTGTTAAAATCGATAAGAAATTTAAGCACCAGAACAAATGGGAGTTTGGGTTTGCAAATCCACAACAAATTATGACAAAGACAACCCTAACAAACAGTCTCCCGAAAACCAGTACAAGCCACAGGAAAAGAAGGGTCATGGGAGGACAAAGAAGGACACCAGAAAATGGTGTGATTTCCACAAAAGCCCCTGGAAAAACACCGATGAATGTCGCTCAAAATAGTCATTGGTGGCCGAGATCAAAGACAAGGAGCCGAACCCTGATTCAGAATCTGATTCTGAAAATACTGGTAAAAGACAGATCATCGACGCTGACCCCACTGCTATTGTCGCGACCGCAACAATTCAACCAGAAGAACCAACAGATCTACAAGAGGGGGAGCACCTTTTTCATTCACAGATGTGGGTGAAGGGGGCCCCGCTGCATTTTATTGTTGATAGCAGAAGCTAGAAGAATCTCATCTCAGTAGAGGTCGTCAAACAGTTGGGATTGTCGACAACACCACACCCGCAACCATACAACATTGAGTGGCTTCGCCAAGGACGAGATCTTCGTGTCAGCCAGCAGTTTCGATTGTCATACGGCATCCAACCCTTCAAGGATGAGGTATTATGTGATTTTTCCCCAATGGATGTCTGTGATGTTCTCTTGGGCCAGCCATATATGTGGAAAGACCATGCTATCTATGAGTCTCGACCCCGTAGTGTCATTATTACTTTGGGGGGTCATCTCTACAGGATACCAGAGGTAGTTCCAACTACCGCCCCACCTAAACAGTGCTTCAAGGTAGTATCTCATACTAGAAAATTCATCTTCTCCACAATCTGTTCAAAGGGTGAACAGAAGGATACTGCAGCCACCACAGCTTCGGCCAAAGCACCTTCTATCCAACAGAAGCAAGTCAACAAGGTTGCAACAAAGAACGAAGATTCCTTCTGCACACAGTCATCTAAAATAGCCAGACTAGTTAAAAAGTTCCAAACCTTCCAGCCACAGGTTCGTGACAGATTTCCACAAACTAAGCAGCGTGACTTCTCCAGCAAGACAAGCAGCTCACCAAGACGCAGATTCAACAAATGCTTTTCCCTCTCCCCTGGGAACTCAACGCAATGGATACCATTGCTTCCTAAGGAGGGAGGATTGATCCAGGTGGATATCGGGGGCCACCCACCTTTTCCAAATGGCTCAAAACAGTTTTCTGGCCAT
>ML782897.1:366549-388260 GCA_009831015.1 Picea engelmannii | reverse complement strand
CAGCAGAAGTTTCCTCATCTCATGGAGGAACTCAACGCAATGGGGACCATTGCTTCCTAAGGGGGGAGGAATGATCCAGGTGGATATTGGTGGCCACCCACCTATTCCACTTGGACCCCCACCATTACTTCTTTCATTTTTTTCAGTTTCCGCATAGTTTACTATTTTTAGCAGTTTTTTAGGTACTGAACTTCCGGAGCCGTTTTGAGGCCTTAAACGACGTTTTTTTGGGAAAACGGGGAGAAACAAGGATTTTAGATCAATTTTTCTCACCCAAAAGTTGTATTCCTCAAATAGATCTTTCTAACGAGGTATGGAACGCGTCAAACGGAGATTGTATGCCAAAGTTACATCCCCGGGAAGTTGATGTACCAACTTAACCAAACGGGGCCCATAGTCTTGGCGTTTCATCTCCTAGGGTTAGGTATTTGGATGTTTAGGGTTTTCCATTGTTTCTCAATAATAATAGGCCTTGGAGCCTCATTGTAACACAGTTCAGAGGCCAGTAGCTGCCACATCTCTTCTCAGAGATAAGCTACCAGCGCCCTAGATAGTTTATTTCCATTCTGTCTGTAAGCATATTTCAGTCATTTGTTATTAATGAAATGAAGTCTTATTTCCGTTGCATCTCTGCGTTTATGTGTATTTCTATATTTCATTGTGTTCCTACATAAATCCGGATCATTGGCACATACATGAGGTGTATAGTTGGTGATGTTGGTGCATATTGATGAATCATAGTAGATCAGTAGTTGACACATGATTGGTACATACTTGGTACATGGTTGTATGCACTTATTTATGGTACAAGTTGATTACAGGTTGTTTGGTACAAGTTGGTGCATGGTCGATGCACTTTTTTATGTTACATGTTGATTATAGGTTGAGGTACATGATGATGCATGGTTTATGCATGGTTCAAGTTATTGGTATGGGTTTTTTGGTATAGTTTGATTGGTATAGGTTTACAATAGTATATCTCACAATGATAATGTGACAATTGTTCCATCATTCTACTTCTACTTTAGGGTGGTTGGACGGGGAAAGGGCAGGTGGTTGTAGCCACCTTCCAGTTGTAGCTGGAGAACATAGGGGGTTGTATCCTCCTTCTGGTTGTATCTAGAGAATTGGGGATTTGAATCTTCCCTTAAGTTGTACCCTGAGAAAATAGGGGGTTGGAGTCTCCTTCCAGTTGCAGCTATAAAACAAAGGAAATTGGTGCTTCCAATAAATGTAATTCTTCAAGACATATAAGAAAAATCGTTCCGTGGTTTTCTCCCAATTTTGGTTTCCACATAAAACACTAGTGTATTGTGTATGTGTGTGATGTTGCAGACTCGTTAAAAAAATCTATGAGTAGTAAGAAGTTCTCTTGGTGTAGAGGATCCATGGGCATTTCTGCGCTGGATTGTTGGCTATGTAACCCTATAACCCCCTTTATGTGAAGAAAAAAATAAGTGGGAGAATGTTGGGTATGTGTTATATTCTTTGCATGAGAAGTAGTGTATGTGCGTTTCACCAGGCGCGCAGGGGGGGGCAGTAGTCCCCCCACACGGGGGTTTGGAGGAAGAACCCTCGAAAAAAAAAAACTACCTTAGGAAACGTGTCACATATTTAGGTGGTTTTTAGGCACATGGTATTTTGTTGATGGTTTTCTATTTCTGGTTAAGGAATTAGGGTTGTTGACTAATCCAGGTCATTGGGTTAGGTTTTTGGATGCCGTTGGCTCCTATGTGTATATTTTATTGTAAACAATTTATCACTATGAATGAATATAGAATATGTTGGTTTTCCTAGTTTGAGTTTCCAGGGGAAAAATCTCTGTGTAATTTTTGTATTTTCCATTTTATCTTTTATCTTCTTTTACTGAAAATTTGTTTGCAATAAATATTGTACAAGGTTAAAATCTACATTTATTTCATCATGATGGTAACATTATAGCAAGTTATGATCATATTTTTGATTTACCAACAGTTGTGTCAAGTTCCCCTATTGTTGACAATCAAAATAATTTTAATTCACCGATCTATGATGATTATGAGGACGTTTTTCCTAAGCAACTATCTATAGGCCTTATATCATAAAATGATTATTTTCATAGAATTAATGATATCTCACAACCCTTGTATCCTAATTTCATAGCTGCAAATGAGGTAAACAATGTTCATGTTGAAGGTAATTCTCCATATTTATGTTTTTCTTCATTTGATTTGTTCATAGGGGGTTTTAATATCGCTGATCAATAAGAGAGAATTGGTTTTATGCAAAACCACATAGGGTTTTTAGAGATAAATGAGGATTACATATGGCTTCAATGATGCTTCCAGGATCTGAATACTGAAAATCAACTATTTTCTCCTTGGGATGATGAAAGGAAAGTTAAGTATGGTCACTCTAATATTGTTTCAAATTTTTCATTTTCTAAATTTTTTGAAGAAACTAGTGATAATCAAAGTTCTGAAAGTTTACATATGAGAAATTTAGATAGTGAACTAGTTTATGATGAATATACCTCAATGTAAAAAAATGATGAGGAAGAGTGAAATGTTATAAACACTTATGAATGTGAAGTGACCTGTCATAGTCCTATATCTTTTGACAATATGAATTCAGAATTCCTAGGAAGTCAACCTCGGATTTTGGTTGAACGGGAACAAGAGTTTCTAATTGATGAAGGTCTCAAATACATGAGTTTTCTGTTTGATATGCATGTTGATGACAATGACCATATTACAGTCCTTTTCTTTGCGAGTGACCTTGAAGATAAACAAGAAAAACTAAATATATGTATTGTGAAGGAAGGGATGGGTACATCATTTCATACTTGAGAACGAAAAGAAACTATATGCACACTCAGTCCTTCCTTTGTTATTGAACAAGAAGTGGTGTTTAATCAAATTCTTCAAGATCCTTTTTCAGCATGTTTATAGTCAGTGAGTGATCTTAAGTTTTCATATTTGGTCAGTGTTGAAACTGATTTCAAACTCTTAGATGCATTGCCTTTAATTAGGTATTCCTTGTTTCCTTTGAAAAAACACATGCAAGGGATCCAACCAGTGGACAAGATGCTTGAATGGATCGATTGTATTTTTCATTTCACTTGATCAAGCATCTCAGGGGCTAGCTTAGGATAGGTAGGTTGTGTGAAATAAGCTCAAAACTCTGAGCATCTCTTTCAGCAGTTAGTTTTTAGTTTGAATATTTGTAGGTGTGGATGGATTTTTGAATGATTTAAAGCCCGCATTTTACTACTATTTCAGTTTGCTTGTACAGATGAAAAAGAAGCATGATCAGTGGATTTTTCATGGAATAATATCAATTCCGAATGGATAAGGAAACTAGAACTGCATGTTCTTGGAAACTCACAGGGAGCATGTCATCCCCTGTGGAGCCAGATGTTAACACATAAGATTGTATGGGTCAAAAAAATCACCTTGGTTTTGTTTTTTGAGTCATAAGGTTTATAGGACATAGGTTTTGAGCCTTTAGGTTGTAATCATAAAGTTAGATTTGGTTTCAAAATGAATAAGGCTATGTATATCCTTGCTCTAAAGTTTGAGCTATGTGATTGTTATCATGATAAGGTAAGAAGCCCCATGAGTCATACGTTTATTTTTTTTACATTATCTCCTTGACATGTCATACATCCAGGTTTTACTCAAAGTATCCCCTTTGTCACTATAAATTCATTCAAGTGTCAAGTAAAAATGGTTTGATGTGTTGCTAACTCACTAGGAGAGATCGCAGCGTACTCTAAGTAACTAATGATTTCAATTTTGTCATCATTTCAATTATAGGATCATGTCAAAGGGATTTCATTGTTTTCAGAGCCTATTTTTTAACAAATTTTCAGGGATCATGTATTTGTACATCCCAACATTATCCTTGAAGCATGAAAATCTTGTTTGAATCAGGCGTTGTGAACTAGTGACAGGTGTTGCAAACTGGCTGAAGGAGAGAGTTGGAGGTTGGACAGCTTGCAAACACCTCTGTGCTATTTCAAAGATGTCAGCATCAAGCCTAGATCCACCTGGTACTCCATGAGAGTGTTCATCATGTTTGAGGGTTGATAAAGGGGTTTTGGTTGGTTTTCATATTGTCGTTGTGAAATGTGCTACAAACACTCTATTCTAGGACTATTGAAACTTTCATCTTTAGCATCCTTTAAAACTCAGCCTTAAAGGATTATATATCAAGATAATGGAGTTTTGAAGCATGTCTAGAATCCTGACATAATTTTAGAGGTGTTGAAGCTTTGAAAAAATAAAATAGGCTGCTACAGGAAAGTTCACAGCGTCGACGTTGCAAACTGGTATTTTTGACCAGTTAACATCCAGGATGATTTTCGGGTGAACCAAGATGAATTTTTAAAATTAAAATGAGGTTATTGTCAAGAACATACCCAAGAACATTAACCTTGTTTAGTATTCACAAAGGTGTCATGGATTTGTAGGTTCAAAGGAATATTTGATCCCTATTTTTCAGTTTTCATGATTTCTTGTTTGAGACATGTTTTTGTGACGCGTATTTCGGACACCTAGAGATGAATTTCAAGAAATAGAGAGAGGTTTTTATTTATAAGGAGATTATATACAAAAAATTATCTCCAATTTTACAAATCTATTACAGTTTGAGAATTAAAGGTGGTGTTTTGAAGCCTATTTTTCAGAATTTTGCCTCCTGAAAAGCAAGAAATCAATTAAAACGTGTCATTTTCTATTTGTAACTATTTCTATTTTCGGAAAGGGTTTGGAGTTCAAAATTGTGATCTGGAAAGGACCTATAGTGCTATATATTTCATTGTACAAGAGTAGATAAGAGTTGGACCCTTCGATAAGGAGACTTATGTATTGTATTAGAGCTTGTTCATCTTTTTGAGAGATTAATACAGAAGTTATTCTTGTCTTCCTTTGAGATTCATTATAGAATTTTGGTTCAGTATGTGTTCCTATATTACATATTCAATATTGTATTGTCTGTTAGTATGCTCTACATTTTGTTAAGTGAAATCATATCCGATGATCCTTTTTCATTAAGTGTATACATGTTATGTGTCTGTGAACTATTGGTTCAAAATTCATCTGGTTATGGTGCTCTGTTCAAGTAGTTCTCCTTCATGTTTTCTTCTAAAGATATAATAAGAATTCATCTGTAGATATATTCTCTTACTGTAGTGATATTTTTATATTTTTCAAGCTATCATCTCATTGTCTTATTTAATAAACCTTATTCTTATCTTTCCTCAAGGTTGATACACAAGATTTTTCCAGTTATTATCTACAAGTCATTAAGATTCAAGTTTTGACTCGATTTCCCATGGATACTTCTCTTTTCTTGTTAAACCAGAAACCTTTATAAAAACAACTTGTTCTTATAAAAAATATGACCTTCTGAGTGTTATTGTTGAATATCTTTTGAGTGAGACGAACTTTTGGCTATTAAGACAGCCCTCTCTCATTGTATAAGGTTAGAATACAGTCCAAAGTGGTTGAAATGGTTACCTCAGGGTTTCCTTGATACAACCCAAGGAAAATACTGAGTTTTAACAGTGTGTACTCATAGTATTAGGGGGTTGGAAGTAACATTGGGAAACAATATGTTGACTGATGAATTTTATGTTGTAGATTTAGCAAAAACTCATGTGATGCTAGGAGTTCATTGATTGTACTCATTGGGAGATATTGACATGAATTATCAGGACATAAGGATGGAGTTTTAGGACAAGGGTGGACAATGTGTCATATTAAGAGGTATGACAACATGAACCACCAGGATTGTGTCTAACCAACATATGGATGCCCCTTTTAGACACTTGTATGTGGCTTGCACAATAGTGTGATTCATCACCATGGATACGCCATCATAGGATCACCAACATTACCATGCGGATATCCAGGAATTTCTTGGAAAGAATGAAAGAGTGTTTGAACCATTACCAATAGGGACACCACCTAACAAAATATTTGAGCATGTAATTGAGATAGAAGAAGGGTTGAATCCAATAATCACCACACCCTATAGGAATCCGAAGAGGTTCAAGGAGGAAATAGAGAAGGCCATAAAGGACCTATTGGGTATAGGACATATCAATCCTAGTTATAGTTCATTTGCATCTTTTGTTGTATTGGTGATGAAGAAGGATGAAACTATCGTAATGTGCATAGAATACAAATCATTGAACAAGAATACCATAAAAAATTGATACCCAATACACAGGATTGATGAGTTGATAGACGAGTTGCATGAGGCAGTCTACTTGTCAAAGGTTGATATGCAATCAGGATACCACCAGTTTCGGGCCTGAGAGGAGGATATCCATAAAACAACATTCATGTGTCACTATAGGCACTGTGAGTTTTTATTCATTCCCTTCAGGTTGACTAAATCACTAGCTACCGTTCAGTCATGCATGAACCATGTCTTCAAAAAACAATTGAGGAAATTATTATTAGTGTTCTTTGACGATCTTTTTATCTACAAGAGGACATGGGAGGAACATATGAAGCACGTGGACAATATACTCATCATTATAGAGGAGAAATCCATTTTTTCCAAGGAGGAAAAGTGCAAGTTTGGGTTGACATAGATCCTCTATTAGGGACATGTGATTTGTATTGAGGGAGTAAAGGTGTATCAAGAGAATATAAAAATAATCTTAGATTGGCCCACCTCTGGATCACTCACAAATTTGCAAGGATTCTTCAGGATATGAAACTATTATATACGCTTTCTGAAAGGATTTTCACAATTGGATGCACCACTAATAGAACTCACCTAGAAGGGATCATTCTAATGGTTATAGGATGCACATGTATCATTCGATGGAATGAAGAGGGTGATGAGCACTTGCCCAGTATTATCACTCCCATATTTTATGCATCCTTTTGTCATGGAGTGTGATGCATATGTTGAGGGGATAGGATCAATATTGATGCATAATTGACATCTGATAGCTTTCGAGAGAATAAATACAAGAAATACAAAGAATCTCTATTTGATCTATGATAAGGAGATGTTGGCCATCATGCATGCATTTTCCAAGTTCATACAATGCTCGGTAGGAGGATTCTTTTTGGTTAGGAATGACGACAACAACTTGATAAATTTCTTGGAGCAACAAGACCTAAATGAGAGGCAACATAAATGGGTGATTAAAGTGTAGGAATATGATTTTCACATTGAATATGTAAAGGGGAAGAAGAACATAGTTGTTGACACCTCATCTAGGAGACATGCATCCTTCTCAATGATAGGGATCTCATCATATTTGAGGTCCATAATTTTGGTGGAATGCTCCAATAATACCTTCACCTGTGAGTTGATGGAGGGTAGTATTCAAGATGATAGATACACGGTTGTGGATGACATCATATACTAAAAAAACATGATCCATCTTTCCCCTGAATCCAAAATCAAGGAAAACATTTTGAGGGCAGTAGATGATGCACCACTGGTAAGTAACCAGGGGTATCTGAATACCTATAGGAAGGTGAGGGAGAGATTCTTCTGGAAGGGTCTCAAGGAGGATGTACTTCGTCATGTGAGGGAGTGTGTGACTTGCTAGCAGAACAAGTCAAAGTTTACACATCATGTGGTACTGGATCAACCATTACTGATTCTGAAGCAGAAGTGGGATACTTCATTACATGGTTGTCAAAGGTACAGGGAAGGGACTTTATTTACATGGTAGTGGACAGATTAACTAAATATGTGCACTTATTTTCCATCCCCTCATAATATAATGTATCTCAGGTAGCAAATCTATTCTTAAGGGAGGTGTTCATACTACATGGTATTCCGAGGAACATAGTCAATGATTGGGATAGTAGGTTTCTTAGTGTATTTTGGAAAAAGTTGTTCAGGTTATCCAGGACATAGTTGACACCTAGTACTAGCTATCTCCCTAGAAGGATGGTAAAATTGAGAGAGTAAAAAAATGGATTGAATGGTACCTGAGGAACTATGTGTCAAGGCAACAATGAGCATGGATAAAGTGGTTGCATCTTGGGGATATTTGTTACAATACCACCCATCACATGTCCATCAGGATGAGCCCTTTCATGGAATTGTATGGGTATGATTCCCCATCCTTTATTTATTTGGTGTTTGGGGAGAGAATATATCCCAAGGAAAAATATTGGTTGTAGGAAAGTCAAGACATCTTGAGAGTCCTAAAGGAGAATTTGTAGTCTTCTTAGAATCAACAAAAGATGTATGTAGATAGGAATAGGGTGGAATGCAACTTTGAGGTTGAGGACCCAGTCTTTCTTAGGTTGCATCCTTACAAAAAAATGTCGTTGAAGAAGAGTTGCGTAGAGAAGATGAAGACTCATTTTTATGGACCCTATAGAGTGATCAAGAGATTTGGGAAGGTAGCATACAAGCTGGAGCTACCAGAGGGTAGCAACATACACAACACCTTCCATGTATCCTGCCTCAAGAATGAATTTGGACATCAGGTCACCACTTCAGCAGATGTTCCTCCACTAGATGAGGAAGGTAATTTGGTTCTATCTCCAAAGAGGATTGTTGATGTCAAGGAGAAAAGGTTGAGAAGCAGAGTCATTCAAGAGTACTTGTTCATATGGAGAGGATTTCCCACAGAGGATTCTACTTGGGAAGGAGAGAAGATCTTACAGGACCCTAATCTGGATTTTCTTGAGGATAAGCAATATCGGGAAGGGAGGAGTGTAATGTCCCCTTCCAATTGATCATGATGGAGGATGACTTAATACCCTATACGACTCCCGTAGGATATAGTTAGCAAGGCCAAGGGAGTCAAGGAGGTTTATTTGGTGTCACTAGGATAAAGTAATGACAAATCCTAAAGTGACATTAAATAATATATATATAGATAGATAGATAGATATATATTTAAATGAAATTGGGGGGGAAATAAAGTGAGGGTTTGATTTGGTCAAAAAGAGGAAAGATCTAGAAGGCCCAGAGGAAGGATAAATAGAGGGGTAACCCTTATCTTGGAATTATGATTTAATATATCATTTTGGAGTGCTCTTGGATCCATTTCTTCATTAAGGTTTAGAAAACCATTCCACTACTGCATTTTAGTTTCGGTGGAGCAATATCCACCCTAGCTAGACAAGAGAGGAGTCCAACTAGGATTTCTATTGGAGCTTTAGTTTGAGGTTATATTCAGATAGAGGTTGTGTCAGTAGTTTGTGAAGTTTTTCTGAAAGAGGCCGATCCAGAATTTGGCAGGTGTCAAGAGGGATTTAGGGAAACTATGGTTTAGGGCATCCCCACGGGTTGAGTATAGGGTGTCCTGCAAGGCCCTGCTATATGACCATCCTCGTCCCACGAGGACATTTGTGATTGAGGTTGTAGTAGGTTGTTTGAATTGGGTTCATGAGGGTTATAGGATGTATTGTAAGGACATTAGAAAATTAGACACTACTGGAGAAGAGCGGTGCAAGGCTTGGAGAGATTTGAATCAATAAGCATCATAGATTGACATCATTCCAAGTTTTCTTTGTATTGTTTATATTAGTAGATTTTGCATCTACCTTGCAGCCATTAGATTTGTGTGTTCATGAGTATTTTTCAATTTTTATAATATCCATTATATGTCCTTGTATTGTTGTGATTGGGGGTTTTAATCCATAATAATATTCCATGCTTATCTTCTCTTCTTTTTGTGTAATGGATGCATGCAATATGTTTGAAAATATTCCTATATGAGAAAACCATTTGTAAGGAGTTAACAACAACATTAATACAAAGTGTTTGACATATTTACACAAGGAGAATTAACAATTTTTTGATAGAAAACATAATATTCCCACCTATCCTAGTTCGGGACATTACACGATCATGACATTTATTACATATGTTCTTCTCCTATTTGATAAGAAATGTCTATTTTTTATTTTCCGCTTTTACTTGCACTTATTGTAACATGTGAAATTACTAGTTCCTATGTACATTTGAGAAAAAAACATTCTAGAAATTGCCTACGTTGTTTGGTTTCATATGCATACTATCCATTCAATATGTGTTAGCAAGTTACATTTTTTTCCCTTTCCATTATGCAAAGTGTTATCCCTCTATTTTTATTTGGTCTTTCACTTATGATTCTTGTTAAGTGAAGGATTACTAATTTCTTTTATAAGTTTAGATTCATTGATTGGACATCGGCCACACATGCACTATATCTCTTACATTCTACAACACCCTCTTTGCAATATGGTTAATTGAGACAAAGAAGTGGAGAACAATTAACAAAGTTCTTTAATTTACTCCTTCTAATTCCTTTATGATAAACTTCAATCTACAAGAGATCAATGTTGTCTTATGTAGGTTTCATCTATTTAATCTACAAAATTTCTATTATAGGATAGGTGATAGCCACGTTGATGTGTTTGTAGTCTTGTTGCACTTTTGGACACATCAAATGAGATATGTCGAGAAATAGTAGATCATTTTTTAATTTTCTTGGAGAGTGAGGAACTTGATGCTCTTTTGTCAATGAGCACTATTTAAATTGAACGATGATTTCCTTCAATAGCTACATGGTGTCCATGATGTAGAAATATATATATGAAGAATGTCTTTCTCGACATTTCCCCAATCTCAACACATAGGAATTGGGTTGTTGGGCGATATCGTTTTGCATCAAATATCTTGCTAAATGGTTACCCATTATGATTTGTGTTTGGTTGTTCACCAAAAAGGTGTGATACCTCTATTTCAATTAATTGAAATATGTATATCATTAACATAACATATTGTTACATGATCATTATGAACCACTCATTTCATATGTACCAAATGAACCTAGGAAATATATTCAATGTATAACACTTCTATGTAATTGTGGAGTCCAACATTCCAATGTTTAGTTATACATGTTTTCTATAAAAAATTGTGCTTACCAAAGCTCATATTGTTAGGGCATTTACTACTATTGTTAATATCCATCACACATTTTTAAACTCTATTTTCAACTTAACATGATGCTTTGACATATCGTCACTAAGAAAATGTTTAGCACAAACATTCTATAATGAATTCGGCTCACATCACATCAATGAAACTAGATTCATGGGAAAATTAATTCATGATAACATCATAATACATGAGTAGTTTGTTTCAAATTGGAAAAAATATGTTATTAATATGTCAACTTTGTGCAAAAACATAAACATAAAAGGAGGTGAATCTACAATTTAATGGCTGTGCAAATTATTCCATATCAACATATACATATGAGATATTGTTGGGATTAGTTCAGGTGGTAATTAAGAATGCTATAAGTTGTGAGAATGTATATCATAGGTTTTCTAGTGTGCATTGGATCTCACATTTATTGGGAAGCATGGGCATGTGGAATTCTACTAATTTATCTATGTTCTTTTGTTTCTTTATGGGATTCCTTTACAAGTTGGCTATATTGAGGATGGCTAGATAAAGGATAACATCCTATTCTATAAGGGACCTATAATACATGTGTATTATTAAATGCATAAGAAGGGATCACTATTTATGTCATGACAAAGATAATATCTTTTTGGAAATTTGGTTGTGGTACATCATTGGGGCTATACTGAAACATCTCAAAATCTATTTCAAACTAGTCATTATGCTATAGAGATAAAATTGCAATCCCACTCACTCTAAATATTTTATAATCCATGATCTATGAAGAAGTTCAACCAATAGGATGAAGTGTTTTATTTCTCTAGATGAGTGGGTGTGATGATTTATGTTTACATAAGAATGGTATATACTAGTGCATTGAAACTGTCGAATACTTATATAATGTGAAAAATGGACTTAAAACCACAATAACTATGATACGTATTTCACTAAAACCAATTATGTCTTCTCACAAGAACTATTCATCAATTTATAGTGGTATGTGAAATGTGTATATTGTTTGTAAAAATTATGTGTGTGTTGAGGAAAAGATATGAAATGATCTTACTCAAGCATTTTCAGATTCTTCTTGGCTAAAGAAAAATAGATGGGAATATCACCCTATGTTTATAGCCATCAAAAATAAAATCCTAACTCACAAGTATTGATTATAAGTGCTTAGGCTAGTCTTTTTCACAATTAAAAGCTTCCTAGGAAATTCATTTTAATATGATTTTCTGAATATAACAGTTGCTGAAATAAATGTAGAGACAGAAGTAGAGACACCAATATGATAATCAAGACATATGAGACATAAAGAAATCGTTTATTTCATTCCAATTTATCAAAGAGTCATTCTTCTTACAAAATTTCATACAGAAATTTCAGACCAAATTCAAACTTAGACATCCCTGATGGAACATACAAAAGGACCCCTGACAAAAGATCAAAACTGAACTCTAAAATTTGGATCAGCTTTCCACAGATTGTTGCCCACTCGACTCTTCACAATAGCCTTTGTCAGTCATGAAAAATAATTCACAAACAGACAAGTCTACACAGACTATCGAAGATAGATCAACACCTCTGACAAACAAGTCTTTGAATGATGTAATTCAGGCTTGAATCTTGTTGTCTACAATAAGACCCTGCTATCATAAAAAATAATTAGGCTTGCGATAAATTAAGGAATGAATGAAAACTGAACTATCTCAACATAAACTGAAAGAGAAGACCTTAGTATGCTTCTTCTTCTATCCTCCTCTTCCTTTTCCTTTTAAGCAAAATAGAATTGGTTGAAGTAGTTGAACTACCTTATTAGTTAAGTTAAATAAAATCTCAACCAAACTTTTAGATAGGGGGGAAAGTAATAAATCATAATAAGGGTTATAATTAAATAATAACTAGTAGGTGGGACCCCTTGTGACTCCCATTTAGCTCTTAACAATTATAGAATAACTTGTTAGTTAAACAAAAACATCTCTCCTTGTGACTCCCATCATCACATGCATGTTTGACAATTTATCTCATTGATATTTGACATTATTTTCAAAAATTCATTACCCATATATCCAAAACAAAACATGTTGTCCAAAACTTCTGAAGTCAACTGTCATGAACAATAAATAAAATAAAAGCTCAAAATCAATATTTTCCACTCTGAGATTCAATATTTCCTTGATTTATGCTGTCACCCTTTGATTTCCCTAAATTTTCCTTTGGTCTCCCTGAGCCTTTCGGACTAATATCATTGATCACATGAGAACAATCATCCCTCAAATGCATCTGGGAAGACATAGATTTATCAAATCCATTGGAGGGTGAGGAAGGGGCAGCAGTGGATTTTCCTTTGTCAGGAGCATGGTGGGCCTTGGTTTTCAATCTCTTTCTAGCATGGGAGTGTTGAGCCTGAGATATGATCATCTTCATGACATTATTATACACTTTTTTCCATATGTATATATGCTTTTTTTATCTTTCAAAGGAGCTTTTTGAAGAATTTTATGGTAAAATGATACAATCAACATGAGGTGCATATAATTCATGTTTTGTGATTCAATCAAGTTTAATTTATCATATTTTATGGTTTCCAAGAGTTAATTCATGTTTTTTTGCTGTTACAGGGAAAAACACGCCATGTTTCTTGGTCCGACACTTGTTCTGGCACTTGATCCAACACTTGTTCTGGTACTCAATCCGGCACTAGTTCCAGCACCCAGTATTACACAAAAATGCAAGGCAAGATGGTGGTTATGGTATTGGCAACCAGTGGTGGAAAAATCGAGCACATGGGTTTTGTTTGTCATCACCCCCTCCAGCTACTAAGCTCAAGACAACTCGATTTCAGTTGTCCAAAGAGGGCGCTCATTGGGTTCCTCCATTTTGTTAGTTATGGATGCATTTAATGTAATTTTCCAAATTTAGAAGTGGTTCGACTCTCCTGTGGTCGACCACCTGGGTTGTAATCTTATAAATACCAATAGGATGCTCACTAGATTGTTAACCAAGTAGCATAAGCATCATAATTTCTAGAAAAACAATTCTTCTTTGTTTCTAGTTTTACATTGCCAGAATAGTGCCAAAACTGTGTTTTTGGATTTTTATGGTGAATTTGGCCTGCTGAGGTCATGGTGTGCTTTTAGAGAGTGAAAACGACTTGCAAGGGGGCCCACCAACAATTTTCTAACTATCTTCATGTCTATTTTTCATTTTTCTAATTTAACTTGTCTTTTCATTTTCTTGTGCATGTATATTTTTATTTAATTAATTAGTTTGTTGTAGCTTACTCTTTTACATTTTTTTGCAGGTTAGATGATGATATGTGTTAGTATGTGTTGATTTCATAAATTAGAAAAGGCTTGCAATTCTCTCTCTCACTATACTAACCCCGTGTGCAACGTAGATGTCAAATTGTGCTTTCTTTTATATTTTTACAGTCAAGTTTAGAACAGATTTTTAATTAGAATAGAGCATAGTTTTAATCTGAGTTTCTTCTAATAAAGATTGATGGATGGATAGATTTTCTTCCAGCTTACTTACTTCAGATTTAGATAGATTTCACTTTCTTAGTTATTGGTTAAATATAATTTTCAATTCACTTTTTAATATCATGTTTTTAATTTCTGTTTTTAGTCATTTTCTTTATCATAGCTTGAATGATTAAAATAGACATAGTATAGTTTCCTTTCACGCAATTTCCTTTCATAGATTAAAATGAAATTAAATTCCTTAGTTATATAATGATGATTGTGTTGTGATGTTGATGGTTTGTACATGAATATGTAGGGTATTTAACATTACTTTTATCATGGCTAAGTTTTCATTGCATTGTTTACTTCACACCTTTCATTTTGCCATTGAAATTAGTATTGAGCTTATACAATTAGAACTATCCTTTGTTGTCAAGTGTCATCAAGATATCATCCGTCACCACCGAAGGAATTCACACAACCACCAGCATTACATTTGAGTGTTTCATATGTTAATGTTAGTTTCTTGCTTTCATAAGTTAGAAAAGATAGTTTCTTGTTTTCATAAGTTTAGTTGATAGTCTTTCTTGCTTTCGATAGAATAGATTTACTTTCATGCATTACATTGAGCATTTAAATTTCCTTTCACGCAAGAGAAATAGTTTTTCATTAGGCATTTAGTTCACTTGACTCTTAGGCTAGGTAGTTGTTCAATGAGAATTCTTTTCTTACTTGTCTTTTTTTTTATGCTTTTGCTTGCTTGTCTATTTGCTTTAATAGGTTAGTTAGGTGCTTTTGCTTGCTTGTCTATTTGTTTTAATAGGTTAGTTAGGTGTCTTTTCTTACTATTCTATTTTCTTTAATAGGTTAGATGGGTGTTTTTTCTTACTTGCTTACTTATTTGCTTTCATAGGATAATTTCTCATTCAATGTAGGTTGGCAAGTTAAAGGTAGTTTGCTTTCATCATTTGCTTAGTATACTTAGTAGTTTACCTTTGCTTACTATCATTAACTAGTTTTCTTTACATAGAGTTTTCATTCGCTTTCTTAGGAACTATCCATCAGTCCTTGGCCCAAAAGTACTTAGGTTACTTAGTTTCAATTTGCTTAGTAGGGTTTGTTCATTAGATAAGTTTGCTTGAGTAGATTAGCCCTAGATAGTTTCTTTTCGTAGTTAGACTATACTCCTACCAACCTTTTTACCTTTGGCATATATTTTTCTACAACTCTAAGTTTACTTACCCCGGGTTGACAATTTAATTGAGGTTAGTTTAGTGTCTTTTTTAGTACATATAAAACACCTAACATTTTGGCGTCGTTGTCGGGGAGTTGTCTTAAGGTAAGAAGTAATTGGGAATTAGATCATCCTTAGACCTTATCATTAGTTTGGTGGTGGGGGAGCTTTAAGACGAGAGGTAAGAACCTACACATCTGCTATAGAAGGTTCCCCCAAACCCAATAGTATTTTTTCTTTTTGTTTGCTTTCATGAATAGACCTAGGGATCAAATGGTAGCTTTTTCTTTTGTTTTTTCTTTCTTTCATGAATAGGCCTAGAGACCCACAAGGTAGATACATTAAATCAAAATCAGAACTTTCAACCAAAGTTCCTTCCAATATATTTGGGGGAAGGAACGCTCCGCTTAAAAAATCCGTAGACTGATACCGAAAAACAGAATCTAGCTCGACTGAAAGAGATAAAATAGTCTCTGAAGGGACTAACACAGGGAGCACTATAGAACAAGAAATTGAAGCATCAATCATACTAGGATAGGAGGCAAGACCACTCGAGTCTTCCACAAAACCAAACAATACAACCTTTGCTTTTACACCACCACCAGGCACTCTAATTTTAAAGATATCATCGAACCTGAACATGTGAATCTTTTTTTTGGTAGCTCAACTAGTGTAATTATCTCTTAAATTGACACAAAAACTTTGGCACCAATAATCTCAACCAACTCGAGTAGAGGCTCAAACATCCAATTAGTAGGAAGACCTTTTCATCAAAGGGAAACCTTGTTCTCTTCAAAGATAAAACCACTTAGGTACTCTCTTTTTGGAAACTAAGAAAATATGGGTGATCAGGAGGACCATAACAATGTCAGACACGGAGAGGAAGAAGAAACTGGAAACCAAACCGAAACTACCTTTGGGTTTCCAATTTTAGACACCACTCTGAATGTCAACATGAAGAATATTCCTCTCTCAGCACTTCCTACCTTTTATGGTAAAAAAAGTAAAGATCCAGACACCTTCCTATTTGAATTTGACATCTTATGTAGGAGCTACAATGATCTGGATTAATTTTCGACATGAAATGAGAGTAGAGATATAATAAAGAAATGCACAGAGATATCACGTATATACAATAATATAACATAAATATATAAGATATGAACCCATAAACACAAAGATACAGTAATACATGATTTCTATTAATGAAAGAAATGTACAGAGACTATAAAAATACAGAGTGAAAGACTCGTTAGAATGGTGGCAACTTATCTCTGAGAAGAGATGTGACGGCTACTTGCATTCGCAAGAAGATGGTTACAATGAGGCTCTCAAGGCCTTTTTACAATAATCAGGAATGTCAAAAACCCTAGACATCCAAAAACCTAACTCTATGAGATGAAGCATCAAAAGTCATGTGGGCCCCATTTGGGTAAGTTAATACATCAACTTACCGGGGTCGTAACATTTGCATACGATATTTTTTTTGGGCATGTGATAGCCCGTTGGAAAGGTCTCATAGAGGAGATTTATTTTTGGGTCTCAATAATTCCTTAAAATATCATTGCGGATATCCATCTTGAAAAACCTTCATTTAGGCCCTCAAAATGGCCCTAGAAGTGAAAAACTATTAAAAATGATAAATTGCCAAAATTGCCAGAAAACTGTTTTGAGCTAGTTGGACAAGGTGGGTGGCCACCGATATCCACCTGGATCATACAACTATGTACAAGATGCCCATAAATTAAAACTCTTTCCTTCCACCCTCAAACACTCTGCACTAAGATGGTTCATGGGGTTGGGAGAATCTAGTATTAGGTCTTGGGAAGCCATGAAAGACATATTTCTCAAGAAGTACCAAGACTACTGCAAGACCAAAGAGTCTCATAATGACATATTTAAATTCCAACAGTTAGAAAATGAGACCCTTGAATACTATATGGAAATATTTGGTTATATCTCCCAAAAGTCAAAATACCATGACCTCCGAGAGGATGAAGTTAGGGCTCTTTTCCTTAAGGGAATTTTAGAAGAATATTTAGAGATGCTTAACCTAATGGAATAAAGTGATATCTCTCATAAACACTTTGTTGAAATATGTGAAATGTGTAAAAACTACTGAAGGAGTAGAGCCAAAATAGGGAAGAATGTTTGGGACCCTTATAATAGAAACTTAAAACTAGTTAGTTCAGGTGGTATTACGAGAGAAGAGATAGGAACCTTTTAGAAAAACTTCAAGACTCACATATTAAGAAAAATAGGTTCCTATTTGGATACCCTTAAACTCAAAAAGAAACAAGAGGAGGAAAATGCAGCAATGAGCATATATTGCCCAAGATGCAAGAGGAAGCATTCCTCAAGGGAATGCCCATTAGATAACATTTTAGTTTGTGGCTTCTGTACAGAAGACCATGTGACTGAAAAATGTCCATCATTGCCTATTTTATTAGCCATCTATGATCCAGGTGGATATTGGTGGCCACCCACCTTTTCCAAATGGCTCAAAATAGTTTTCTGGCAATTTTGGCAATTTACTATTTTTAGCAAGTTTCAACTTTCGGGGCCATTTTGAGGGTCCAAATGAAGGTTTTTCTATATAGAGGTTTTCAATGATAGCCAAAGGAATTATTGATCCCTCAAAATGAATCTCCTCGATGATACCTTTCCAACGAGCTATCACACACCTAAAACGGAGATCGTATGCAAAAGTTACGACCCCGGGAAGTTGATGTACTCACTTACCCAAACGGGGCCCACATGACTTTTGGCGCTTCATCTTCTAGGGTTAGGTTTTTGGATGTCTAGGAATTTTGGCATTCCTGTTTATTGTAAAAATGCCTTCAGAGCCTCATTGGAATCATCTTCTTTTGAATGCGAGTAGCCATCACATCTCTTCTCAGAGATAAGCTGCCACCATTCTAGCGAGTCTTTCACTCTGTATTTTTACAGTCTTTGTACATTTCTCTGATTAATAGAAATCATGTATTACTGTATATCTATGTTTATGGTTTCATCTCTGATACATTTCTGTTATATTATTGAATATTTTCAATATCTCTGTGCATTTCTTTATTATATCTCCGCTCTCATTTCGTGCTGAAAATAATCCGGATCAATCTATAGGAGTGGAGATCCTAGGGAGTCTTCTTATGCACCTAGGAGGCCATGGCAGCCTAGGAATCAACCCACATACTTGGATCTACAGTCTCAAGTTCCACCCTATTATCAACAACAATAGTGGAACTCACCAGGTTAGAAAAACTGGTCTACTCAGTACAAAGATCCTTGGATTCAAGGGTGGAGGGGAGGACACAACCAAGGAAATCCTCAAGCTCCACCTATTCCTATGTACAACCATCCTTATTATCACTTCTCATCAAACACTCTACATCCTTTGCTAGGTTTTGTTCCACCACCTTTACCTCCTATCCCACAACAACAACTGCTCCAATTTCAAAATACAAGCTCCCCAAAACTGACACTATTACTAGCACATCTAGTACTGAATCCCAATAATAAGCCCCCTCAACCTCTTAACAATGTTGAGATGTAGGCCTTCCCAACATATGTCATTATTCCTGTTCCATTACAGGAAATTCAACTAAGATTGGGAAAAGTTCTAGATAGGCAGAGACCTTCAGTAGTCATCTAGGAAGAAGAAGAAGAAGAAGAAACCACCCAACAACCCACGGATGACACTAAGTGGGAATATGTTATTATCCCGAAGGATCAAGAACCCAAGCTTCCCCAAAATGAACCTTTACAAATTATGAAGGTCCCTCCTTATCCAGACCGATTGGTAATCGAGAAACCTACTACCCAACCAAAATTTTCCATTCTTAATGAATTGAAAAATATTTGTGTCAAAATTCCACTACTTCAAGCCATTAAAGACATTTCAATCTATAGTAATTTTGATCTAGAATCAGATCCAAGAGCCTGACAGGGCTTAAAAAGCCTCAAAAATGAAAGTTCTCAGAATCTAACGAAACTAATGCCATTGTGTCCGTCTCGTCTTCCTGATTCCGGCCATATATTTACTTCGTCAAACGGGCTCCATATGTGAAAGATATCACATTCTATTTGAAAACCCAAACAGGCAAAAAAAATGGGTGACTGTACAGTCCATATAGTGCCACGTGGTAGGATAATTGTACAGGTTGTATGACCGTACAACTGACATGGCAGCTTCTAGTGACGAAACATGGCAGGTGATGGAGCATCTGATAGGTACAATTGGACCAGTCAGAGGGTGACATGTGTGACCACTGTAAGGGTGACATTTGGCATAGGCCGAAGTGGCATGGATGACATCAACAGGTTGACTGGGCAGGTATAGTGACAGGTGGCAGGGTACGTGGTAGACAGGTGGATGAATCAATGCTTGAAAAGTGGCATCATTCTCAACAAATGGGAAGGTTCCACGTGGCCTAGTCATGGGCTGCCACGTGGCACCCTATGGTTGGCTTTCAGGTTGTGTAAAATTATAGGGTCTCCACCGGAGTCCAACCCCAAACCTCCTCTGCACTACGAACTGGCAGGACCGGACTAACCACCCACTCCATTGGTGGGTCTTATTAACTATATGGAAATATATGTATTTAAATTAAAACAAAGAAATGATCAGAGGCGGAAAGGGTTTGGGCTTAGCCCCAGCCCGTGGTTGTATTACACCTCCATATGACCCACACTACAGAGAGATACGCATGGAGTAGTGGATAGGGGCCAGCCCTTGGACCCTGCGTCACCATGTAACCACCTCCAATTTTGACACACACGACCAGGGCTACAACCAATACAATCGGGACACATATTTAGGAGGCACGGTCCTATGGAACGGCACAATGTGACCAGATATGCTGGGATAAGGGGGCCAGCACACAGCCCTATGGGCTGGCGCTTGGCCACATCATTTCCATGTGACCTTATTTTAAGGGCCAGCGCATGGGTGTGTGGCCACATTGAGCACCATTATATGACCAGGGGGCCAGCAAAAAGGGGGTTGCGCCCTACATTTATACAAGAGTGGTTTTTTTTATAATGTTTTGGGATTTTTATTGATTTTATGCCTGTTAATGGAGGATTTTATCCATTTTTGGGAGATATTGGGAATTTTTGGAGCCCAAATTTTGGGAGGAAGTTGGGAATGGATAACCAAATTCATATCTATAAAAAACAGGCCTGTTTGAGGCCATGGAGGACAGTCAGAATAGAGTTATGTTGAAGGGAATCCAAGCCAAAGACATTTTTATGTAGGGAAGCTATTGAGGAGTAGATGATTGTGGGCCATTTCTGGGAGCTTCGGACATCCATTTTGCATGCCATTTTCTTTGTTGGGTTCTAGAGATCTAGAAGAACATGACCAGATCAGTATTTTAGCCAATTGGCACTACTGTGATGTACTTTTTAGATTTTGAACAGAAATAAAGAAGCCTCCCCCATAGAGACAAAGGCTCGAAGACATAGGCAACGTTGTGTCGAACTCCGTTATCAATTCTCTTGTTATGGTTTGTTGTTTATTACTTCCTTTTAGATCTGCATATGTGTATATGGCTATCATAATTCCTCTCTTTTCCTCATTCTTTCATTAATCTTCTTAAAAGGTTTAATTAACACATGCAATTTGAAAACTCAACCACAGTCATTAAAAGATCCTACAAATCAAGTGGTATCAAAGCTAGTTGATGTTTGGATTTGAGTTTTGCATGTTAACCAGGGAAAAGATACAGCATGGTGAAGGTGAGATTGTTGCATAGAATCCATTAATTGGATTTAGAAAGAGATCTTCTCACAGCGAGGATGGCATCGGAAAAAGGGATTTCTCAGGATGAGAAAGAGTTCCGGAAAACTTTCCTTGCTATGTCGGAGATGGTGAAAGTTTTGTATGAGGATTACCTGGAATGAAAGAGACCAGTTTTGGGTGAATCTTCAAATGGAAAAAGTGAAGAGGAAGAGGATCATCCTCATATTCCTCCTTCACCTCCATCATCACCTCCTTCTTCTCCTTCTTCTTCAAGTTCAAGTTCTAAATCTAATGGAAAGAAAAATGTTCATAAGCATAAGAATGAAATGCCATTGTTAAAACTTGATGTTAAATTTGAGTTGCCCATATATGATGGTGAAGTAAATGCA
>ML782897.1:354556-366430 GCA_009831015.1 Picea engelmannii | reverse complement strand
GTGGCAAAGCAAGTTGCAAAATGGAACGCAACAAGTGGGTAAGGTATTTCCATCATGGAAGAGTTTCATTTCTGCACTTAGGAAACAATTCTATCCTTTGGGTTATAAAGAAAAAGCATTAATTGAATGGCAATCTTTAAAACTAAGAAAAGGACAAACAATGGAAGAATACATCGATGGATTTCGAAAAATGGCATTAATGTTAGATATCCCTTTACAAACACAAGAAACTCTTATGAAGTATATAGGAGGTTTACTTGTGCATATTAGAAACACTGTTTTCATGTTGGGACCCACTAACCTTGATGAGGTTTCTGTTCAAGCTACGTATATTGAAGCAGGGAAAGCAGGTGTGTCAGAGGAATCATCGTTTTCGAGGAAAGAGGACAAGAGGAAAAGGCATGGAAAGAATGCAAATGCAGTGGCGAGGAAGGAAGGAAAGCCCTCTTGCAAGCATTGCAAGAAAGAGGGACATGATGAGGATAGATGTTGGCAGTTGCATCCCAAGAAGAGGCCAAAGTGGTTCAAGGAAAAGAAGGGAATGCAAACAGTGGCAACAACAAAAAAACCCACAGACTTGGGATCGGATTCAGGTGGTGAATCAAATATCTCATTGCTTGGTATGACAGGTAAAATTGGTGAAGGCATTGATTGTAGAAGCAACTTGTTTCATATAAGGGTGATCATGCAACACACTAAGATAGACACATTAATCGATAGTGGATCTCAATCTAATATAATATCATAAGAATTGGTTAAGCAACTGGGGTTAAAAACACAAACTCATCATAAGACTTACACACCTAAATGGATAAGAAATCATCATCAAATGCACATAACAAAGCAGTGCACACTCAAATTTGCAATTTCATCTAAGTATTTGGATGAAGTAACATGTGATGTAGTGTCGTTAAGAGAATGTGGAATGGTCTTAGGTATTCCATATTTATATGATCGTAAGGCAATCTTCTACAGGACAAAGAATCAATATCAATTCACCAAAGCAAGTCAAGATTATGTGGTTCATGCTCATCATGTTAAAGCAAATAAAATGCTTCAAACAATGGAACAATTAAAGAAGGCAATGAAAGAAAGAAACAAACCAATAATTGTTTCAAATGAAGTAATCGATCTTAAGCAAGAATAAGAAATGATTGTTGAATGGAAAATCAATCATAAGTTGCTTCAAGATAAGCTCATGTCATGCAAATGTTTCAAGTATATCATCTCATTTGTAGTCGTATTTTTTATACTATCATTAGTAATGTTGTCTACATGGATGATAGTGGCTTCAGTAAGATGTAACAGGGTTCAAATGGCTAACAATCTACTGTTAGTCGTCATGATTGTGTTACAGTTGATCTTGATGAGACAGGTGCACAGGACAGAGTTCAGAGACAAAGGACAAGTCGGGTGGCCTATCCCGAGCTTGTTGATTGGTCAGTAACCTTTTGGGGACCAAAAGGTCTTTTAGTGGGGAGGTGTGATCCATAATCGAATCCAGGAGCCTGACAGGGCTTAAAAGGGCTCAAAAATGAAAGTGCTTGAAATATGACGAAACCAATGCCATTGCGTTCATCTCATCTTCCTGATTCTGGCCATATATTTACTTCGTTAAACAGGATCCATATGCGAAAGATATTGCATTCTATTCAAAAACCCAAATAGGCAAAAAAAATGGGTGACTGTATAGTCCGTATAGTCTGTACCGTGCCACGTGACAAGATGACTCTATAGGCAGTACGACCATGCAGCTGACGTGGTAGCTTTTGGTGATGACATGTGGCAGGTGATGGAGCATATGATAGGTACAGTTGGACCATTCAGAGGGTGACATGTGTCACCATTGTAAGGGTGACACGTGGCATAGGCTGACATGGCATGGATGATGTCAGTAGGCTGACTGGGCAGGTACAGTGACAGGTGGCAGGGTACATGGCAAATAGGTGGACGAATTAGCGCTCGACAAGTGGCATCATTCTCGATGAATGGGAAGGTGCTAGGTGGCCCAGTTATGGGTTTCCACATGGCACCCTGTGGTTGGCTTTCGGGTTGTGTAAAATTATGGGGTCTCCATCGGAGTCAAACCCAAAACCTCCTCCGTGCTACGGACTAGCAGGATTGGGCTAACCGCCCACTCCACTGGTGGGTCTTATTAACTATATGGCAATATATGTATTTAAATTAAAACAAAGAAATGATCGGAGGCGGAAAGGGTTGGGGCTTAGCCCCAGCCTGCGATTGTATTACACCTCCATATGACCCACACTGCAGAGAGATACATGGGGAGTAGTGGATTGGGGCCAGCCCTTGGACCCCGTGCCACCATGTAACCACCTCCAGTTTTGGCACACATGACCAGGGCTACAACCAATACATTTGGGACACATATTTAGGAGGCGCAGTCCTATGGAATGGGGCAATGTGACCAGATATGTCGGGATAAGGGGGCAGCGTATGGGAACGTGGCCACATTGAGCGCCATAATATGACCAGGGGGCCAACAAAAATGAGGTTGCACCCTACATTTATACAAAAGTGGTTTTTTTTATAATGTTTTGGGATTTTTATTGATTTTATGCCTATTAATGGAGGATTTTATCCATTTTTGGGAGATATTGGGCATTTTTGGAGCCCAAATTTTGGGAGGAAGTTGGGGATGGATAACCAACTTTAGATCTATAAAAACAAGGCCTTTTTGAGGCCATGGAGGACAATCAGAGTAGATTTACACTAAAGGGAAGCCAAGCCAAAGCCATTTTTATGTAGGGAAGCTATTGAGGAGCAAATGCTTGCAGGTCATTTTTGGGAGCTCCGAACATCTGTTTTGTGTGCCATTTTCTTTGCTGGGTTCTAGAGATCTGGAAGAACATGACCAGATCAGTCTTGTAACCAATTGACATTGCTTCGATATACTTTTGAGATTTTGAACATAATAAAGAAGCCTCCCCCACAGAGACAAAGGCCCGGAGACGTAGGCAACGTTGTGCGGAACTCCGTTATCAATTCTCTTGTTATGGTTTGTTATTTATTACTTCCTTTTAGATATGAATATGTGTATATGGCTATCATAATTCCTCTCTTTTGCTCATTCTTTCATTAAGCTTCTTAAAAGGGTTAATTAACACATGCAATTTAAAAACTCAACCACAGTCATTAAAAGATCCTACGGATCAAATTTAGTCAAAGAGTTGTGTATCAAGAAGCCAGGTAGGAAGAAAAAGGACCCTCCTACATTGGTAGGAGGACTCTCTGAGTACATATAAAGAAACCAAAGCTGGAAAAGTATGGGAATCTAGGAAACCCCGTAGTGACTATAACCATTAAGGAGGTCTCCATCAGAAACACTCTCATAGACCTAGGGGCAACCATCAATGTTATGACCACTAGTACCTTGGAATGATTATAATTACAACCTCTTCTTCGGCCTACCCCAACCATTTTGGAATTAGCAGATAAGACTAGGGTTACACCTGAATGGATTTTAGATGATTTCATGGTTACTTTAGCCTCATGGGAGTACCCTATAGATTTTCTTGTCATTCATTCAAAGGATCTTGCCTGAGGCCATCTTGTTATTTTGGGAAGACCTTAGCTAGCCACAACCAATGCATTTATTGGCTGTAGAGAAGGAGAAATGACCATCTCAAATGGTCTCTCTATCCAGAAGCTCACCATTTACCCTCCAACTCAACCTATTATGGAGAATCTATGGTGACTTGAATGTCCATACTATAATGAAGACTGGGAAGAACTTGTATTGCCTAGTGACCATGAAAGGGCACTCTAGGAGAATACACCAGAAAATGTGCTAAACCAATTCATTTCTTCTATTACATGTGTGGATTTTCCACAGTATTTTCCCCAATTTGAGTACATGTTTGGGGAAGAATTTCAAAAACAATTAGATCCATTTGTTTTGTCTTAGACATCTTTTATTTTTGAAATAGATGAGTCTTCCATGTCTTATAGTATGCCCTGTGAGATTAGTCCAGGGAAATTTTTACATATAAACTTCGGGCTAGATACAAACCAACATAAACAGTTAGTAGATATCCTTAAGGAACAATCATGAGCATTTTCCTGGGAATACGCTGACATGAAGGGTATACATCCTGACACATGCATCCACCATATATACACCCAGGGGGAAGTGACACCTATTAGGCAACCCCAGAGAATGATGAGCCCAACACTCAAAGATATAGTCAAGGAGGAGATTCAAAAGTTGCTAAATGTTGGATTTATCTATCCCATCTCTGATAGTAAGTGGGTATCCCCTCTTATAGTGGTTCCAAAGAAAGCGATCGGGAAATGGAGAATTTGTGTTGATTTATGGGAAATCAATAAGGCCACTTTGAAAGACTGCTTTACTCTTCCTTTTATTGACCAAGTTCTAGATACCTTGTCCGAAAATAAGTATTTCTCCTTTCTATATGGGTACAGTGGGTACAACCAGATTCTTATAGAACCCAAGGGCCAGGACAAGACTACCTTTACTTGTCCTTGGGACAACTATGCCTATAGGGTCTTACCATTTGGATTGTGTAATGCTCCTACCACATTTCAACGAGAAGTATTAGGGATATTTGCTAATCTTATTCATGACTGTGTGGAGGTCTACATGGATGACTTCACAATTTATGGCAACACTTACCAAGAAGCCTTAGACAACTTATAAAAGGTCCTCATCAGATGCTAGGAAATGAACCTATCCCTAAGTCATGAAAAATGAAAAATGTTGTTAACTGAAGGAGTGGTTCTAGGACATCATGTTTCATTTGAAGGAATAAAAGTCGATCCTGCAAAGATTGAGGTCATTATTAGGCTCCCACCCCCCAGGACTTAGAAAGAGGTGAGAAGCTTTATTAGACATGCTGAATATTATCGATGGTTTATTGAAAATTTTACAAAGATTGTTGCACCTATGTTTGGATTATTTATAAAAGATGTTGATTTTGCTTGGATTGAGCATTGTCAAACTGCCTTTGAAACCCTGAAAGCCAAGCTATCTATGGCACCAATTCTTAGAGGGCCCAATTGGACTCTCCCATTTCATATATCCACTAATGCCTCCAAAACCACAATAGGAGGGATATTAGGGTAGAAAGGAGAACAATAGTCCTATGCCATTTATTTTATAAGCAAGAACTTGTCCCCTACCGAGTTGAACTACACAGTCACCAAGAAAGAGTTCTTGGCAGCTGTTTATTCTATTAACAAATTTCATCATTACATTACAGGTTATGAAGTATTTGTACACACTAATCATTCTTCCATTAGGTTCCTCATGAATAAACCTATTACTAATGGTCGAGTGACTAGGTGGCTCTTGTTATTACAAGAATTTAATATTATTGTGCTTGACTGACCTGGAAAGGATAATGTAGTAGCTGAATTTATTTCCAAAATAAAGAATGAGGGTGATGAAATCCCTGTAGATGATAGTTTCCCAGATGAGAACCTCTTTTCCCTCTCTGTCAATACCCCATGGTTTGCAGATATGGAAAACTATCTGGCTACTAGGAAGTTACCATCTCATTTGTCACCTCATGAAAAGTGAAAAATTATTACACAAAGTGATAATTACTCTTGGGTTGGTCATGATTTTGTTCGCACAAGTCCTGATTTGATTATTTGTAGATGTGTCCGAGAGGACAAGGTCCCTAAAGTACTACAAAGTTGTCATGATGGACCATGTGGTGGCCATTTCTCTGACAAACACACAACATATAAGGTATTACATTCAAGTTACTATTGGCCTAGCATTTTCAAAGATGCTACCAAGTATGTGAGAAGTTGTAATAGTTTCCAAAGGATAAGAAGGCCTACATCATCTACTGAAATGCCTATGCAGGCCAAATTTATGATAGAACCCTTCGAAAAATGGGTTCTCGAATTTGTAGGACCAATTTCACCCATGTCCCGTAGGAAGAACTATATTTTGGTTTGTATGGACTATGTCACCAAATGGGTAGAGGCAAAATCCCTATTTAGGGCCATAGACAAGTTTGTTGTCGAAGTCATCTATGAAGACATCTTTACCCTCTTCGATGTCGCTCGTGAAATTGTTACCGACCAAGGAACTCAATTCACTTCCAAGCTAATGAAAGAGATAACAGAGAAATATTGGATTAAACATTTTAAATCTTCTCCATACCACCCGCAAGCCAATGGTCACCAATGGTCAGGTAGAATCCACAAACAAAGTTCTGGAAGCCATATTGACCAAGATTGTTAAATTACATCACCGAGATTGGGCTGATAGGCTCCCAAAGGCTTTGTGGGCATACCGACCCACCTGGAGAAATACCACTGGGCATACCCCTTATGAGCTAATGTATGGAAAACAATACTTTTACCAATAGAATTCCAAGGAAGGACCTTATGTATTTCCACAAAATTAGGATTGAACGTGGATGGGGCTCAGAAGCAACGAGCTCTACAATTGAATGAATTGGATGAAATCAGGCAAGACACCATCCAATGGACAATATTGGTCCAAAACCATAGCAGCAAGTGGGATGACAAGTTTATTAAAAAGAAACACTTCTAGCCTGGTGATTGGGCCCTGTTGTTTGATTCCCGGTTCAAAAACTTTAAAGGAAAACTTACCACCCATTGGTTGGGACCTTACGAGGTAGAAAATGTATATGACAACGGAGCTGTAAAAATTAAAGTAATTGACGATGGACAAGTCTCCTTTGTGGTAAATGGACACCAAATTAAGTTTTATCATAAGCCTATTTCCAGAGAAGATTTTTTGCAGGTCATGAAAACTGACAAAGCATTGGCCTTAGTAAATGGGGAAGTCCCCCCTTGTTCTTGAAACATTTTCTGAGTTTCCTATTGTATATATGTAAATAGTTTTTGTATTTTTTTACTAAGGCAATTCTAGATATTTCTGTAAGTAATTATTTCATCGGGAGTACATTGTTTCAAAGATCTTTCATCAAAACATTGTTATACTTGAATTTTGTGTCTACTAAAGCATCAAATGAATAGTGACTTATTGAAATTAGCCATGTTTTTGCGAAATTATCATTTTTAAGGAATTCTAAAGCAGTTTCTCTTGAAACTCTTCACCATTGTATAAGGAAGTGATACCATAACTATCAAGCCTAGAGGTATCTCGTACAGTTTTTCTAAGAAACCTGAGTAAGTAAGTCAAGTGTCCTTATCAAATAGTAACAAGGAGGTCTCATTAGAAGTTATTTATGGAAACATCATCATAATTACAAAAGAAGACAGTGAGTTGAGCCTAGAGATACCTTTATGTTCTTTCTCAATGGTACCATCCACTACAGACTAAATAACTTGATTATATAATATCTTTAGATAGGCCACGTCCACTTAAGTACCCCTTACATCATGACAACCACTAAACAATATAACAAAACATCATTTTCTAACATAAATACCATCCCAATTAAAAAGAAAAAGAAATAAAAATTTGTTTCAGAGTTGTTCCCCAATCTTCTTGCATAAACAATCTTATAATAAAATCTTAACGGATGGAGGGCCAGTCTCTGAGGGTTTAAGAGGATAACCCACTGGAATACTGAACAAATATACTAGCAGCAGGTACCGACCTGTGGTATGACTAGTTAAACTTGTCGGAGTACTGAACATGCTTGCTGGCAATGGGGCATTCTACCTAGTGAGGATGATGATCTGACAAAAGTAAATAATAAATCTAAACTTGTCATGATGTACAACATTACTTCCAGACAAAGATGACATGAAGTATGTGTGGTTTAGCTAAGGTTAATGAATCTCATCAATTTTCCATTGGTAAATGACTCTAAGACTATATTGAAACTCTCGTACCTACCTCTTCTTATCTATATTTAGGATCTCTTATCCTATAGGTGGGGCCATATCCTAACTGTCTTGTCATACCAATCTGTGAAATTTCATCTTTACACTTGACATACTGTAAATCTTCAGCTATCGGGGGATACTGACTAGTTTCCTATACTTTTAATTTGTGAGGTGTCACAATACTTAGGTGTGGGGGAGGGGTTCATGAGATGACAAATGATCACTTCCTAGAGAAAATAGTCCTTGCAAGAATTTTTGTTTTATTACCATGATACAAGTTATTACATTGGTAGTCATGTTATTTTTAAATTCTTAAATCCTGTGTGCTATACATTACTGAACTCATGCTTAACAAACCATTATATACTTGTTATCTTCCATTACAAGCTGCATACTGTAGGTTTGAAAATACATGTTTTATGATTTCTATAACCCGTTTATTATAGGTTTTGACACTATATGTCATATACAAGAAGAATGAGTAAGCATGGTGCACTCTGCCTCTGCTCATTAACCACTATGGTTGTCAAAAATACTTCAAAATTGCAGGTTGTCCATTAAAAGAGGCAAAAATGCACTTAACACAAGGGTATCGGATGAAGTATCGGATGAGGTGTTGGGTGAGGTGATGGATGCAATGTCATTTAAAGTGTTGTTTGAAGTGCCATTGCATTTCATACCAGTAATTGTCCTAGATTCCAGGGAACTAGAATTCAATTACATTTAATTAAATTTGTTATTGGCATTGATTAAAAGATGCCTCGTATGGTTATGATCAAATTTCTAAGTCAAAAGACTTGGACATTGATCTAAGTATGCACCACTCCATTGTTCCAAAGCTTGCCATCAAATTCGAATATCCCCCATATGGCAGCTCGTGCGCACATGTGGGAAACGTCCTCCACCATAAGAGCATCCAAAATCGGGCTGGGCACTCTATTGTTTTATTTTCCCTTTCCATTTACTCTGCCCTGCATTAAGAAATCGTGCCCAACCTCTGATGAATTCACCCTCTGTTCTAATCACACTCAGATTGTGTTAAACCCATGCCATTTCTTGCCCTGTTTGCACCCTTGCTTGGTAAAATTTTCCCTTTGTTCCAATTGCATTCAGACCATGCCCAATTCGTGTCTTTGTGTGGCTTGATTTCACCCTTGCTTGGTGAATTCAAACCCTTTCACAATGCCCAAGTGATACGAACCCTCCTCCTATGAAAACTTGTTTTCCATTCCAGAATTCACACAGTGTAGGGAAGTGTTCTTGCATGTTGGCTGGGGTCCATTTCTGTCGAGTTTGCAAGGCCATGATGACAATATTTCTATGCAATTTGCAGTTGGTTTTGATGGCAGGATAGCACATGTAGGGTCTCTCAATTTTGCAGTCACAGAAGAGTCAAATGTTGTTGCAACAAAACTTCCAAGAATGGGAGATAGGTGGTTCAAGAATCATCAATTGTTGTGCTCAAGTTACAACATGGTGTTTAAGACCGAATTCGAGAAAATTTCAAGAGAGAAAGGGTATGATAAAGACTGGATAAAGCCAGAATTCGTCAATCCCCTTATCGTCATCACACGGTTAATTACATGTGAGGGTAGATACTCCACCTTCAAAGCTTGTCACTTTAGATTGTTGGTTCATTTTCTCTTCAATAAAACTTTAAAATTCCCTTTTTATTTTCTCAAAAGCTTGGAGAAAATGTCCTCTCAAGTGAGGAAAAATGTGACCAACCCCCACAATAGTCTCTTCCACCATAGTTTGATCAAACTCCTCATTCTTACCGAACTAGAGAAGTAGGGGAAAAGTTGGGATGCCTTTATCTACCAATTTTCAAATCCTCACTTGACAATTAAGACCAGCAAAAAGCCACTTAGCCTAAAAACTATCTCTCCATCCAAGCCTCACTCTCCAAAAAATCCAAACTCCCTTGCACAAACTCCCTCTTTGCAGGAACAATACCAAAAGCTTGTTGATATTCCTACTTCTTCATTGGGGAAGAAGACCAAGAACAAATACCAAAAGAAGCCTATTGTTGACCCCCCAATGCCTTCATTTTCTCTTGATCCTACACCTAAGAATCCCCAAGAAGTAATGAAGAAATACTTCCCCATCATTCCCAAAAACCAGAGAGAAGCCAACCGATTTGGTAAGGGAACTTTTCGAAAGAGTACCCGGAACATAAGAACCAAGCCTTATGCCAAGCCTCCACCTACTTTGGATCCTATCCAAGTAGCCTCTGACCTTGAGAGACCTCATAAGAAACATAGAGAAGTCTCTGCAGATGGATTAGAGACACTAAGGAAAATGAAATTAGAACCTACCTCACCTTTCCGATCTTCCATCACACCTACTTCACCCATGCCCACTCTTGATCCTAAGTTTGATAAATTGACCACATCTCTAAAAGGACCTAAGCCTTCCTCAGTGATCACTAATTCTGCCCCAACTATAGAGGAGCTACAAAGGGAAAACCATCAACTTATCCAGCAATTGGAAGAGAGGAAGACATTAGATGCACACCTTCATCATGACAATGCAGTCATTTAGACAAAAGTTAACTCCCTTCAATGGTTGGTCAATGGGATGACCCAATATAACCACAGCTTAAGATCACAATTAAAGAAACATAAGAGGCACAAGGCTAAGACTACACAACAAGAAGGAGAGGCTTCTAAATCCAACCCTCCTCAACAAGCCTAGTTTCAAGGGATGATTTCTTTTTGTTTGCAGTGGGACCTGCAAAATCGTCAGTGTGGGGGTATGTTGGGCCCGATATATCATCATCTTAATGACATTATTATACACCTTTTTCCATATGTATATATGTGTCATTTATCTTTCAAAGGAGATTTTTGAAGAATTTTATGGTAAAATGATACAATCGACATGAGGTACGTATAATTCATGTTTTGTGATTCAGTCAAGTTTAATTTATCATATTTTATGGTTTCCAAGAGTTAATTCATGTTTTTTTGTTGTTACAGGGAAAAAAGCACCATGTTTCTTGGTCTGGCACTTGTTCAGGCACTTGATCCAGCACTTGTTCTGGTACTCGATCAGGCACTCGTTTTAGCACCCAGCATTGAAAAAAAACGCAAGACAAGTTGGTGGTTATGGTATTTGTGACCCATGGTGGACAAATTGAGCACATGGGTTTTGTTTGTCATTTCCCCCTCTAGCTATTAAGCTCAAGACGACTCGATTTTAGTTGTCCAAAGAGGGCGCTCATTGGGTTCCTCTGTTTTGTTAGTTATGGATGCATTTAATGTAATTTGCTAAATTTAGAGGTGGTTCGACCCTCCTGTGGTCATCCACCTGGGTTGTAATCTTATAAATAGCAATAGGATTCTCCTTTTATTGTTAACCAAGTAGCATAAGCATCATAATTGCCAGAAAAATGATTTTTCTTTGTTTGTAGTTTTACATTGCCAGAATAGTGCCAAAACTGTGTTTTTGGATTTTTATGGTGAATTTGGCCTGTTGAGGTCGTGGTGTGATTTTAGAGAGTCACCATGACTTTCTGGGGGGGACAACAATAGTCTGGTAACTGTGTTCACGTCTATTTTTCTTAAATTCTCTTTTCATTTTCCTGTGCATGTATATTTTTATTTAATTAATTCATTTTATGTATCTTACTATTTTACTTCTTTTTGCAGGTTAGATAAAGATATGTGTTAGTATGTGTTTATTTCATAGATTAGAAAAGGATTTCAAGTCTCTCTCTCACTATACCAACCCCGTGTGCAACGTAAATGTTAAATTGTGCTTTCTTTTATATTTTTATAGTCAAGTTTAGAATAGATTTTTAATTAGAACAGAGCATAGTTTTAATCTGAGTTTCTTCTGACAAAGATTGATGGATGGATAGATTTTCTTCCATCTTACTTACTTCAGATTTACATAGATTTCAATTTCTTAGTTATTATTTAAATGTAATTGTCAATTCACTTTTTAATATCATGTTTTTAATTTATGTTTTCAGTTGTTAAGAACCAAACATCAATATAACATAGAAAAACCTCAGGAAAAGTACTCAACACCTTGAGAAAGAGA
>ML782897.1:329984-351436 GCA_009831015.1 Picea engelmannii | reverse complement strand
CTATATATGTTAGGATAGGTCCTTCTAGTAGCCATAGCCATATTTTTACTTTCAACATTTCTTGCCACCTTAAATGCATTCTCCAATGATTTGGGTTCCCAAAGGCGAGCCTCATGTTGAATGTTATCCTTTAAAGTTTATGTGAATACATCAATCAAGTGCTCATCTGGAATATCGGTTACCTTTATATTGAATCTTTGGAAGTTCTTAATGTGCTCGATAACTGAACCCTTTTGCTTGAGATTTATCAATTGGCTAAAGAAGGTATTGCTCCTTGTATCCTCATAGTTTGCTATCATTTCATCCGTGAAAATTGTCCAAGTAACGAGTGATTTGCGAGAACAAAGCCATCTATACCAAACAAATTGATTAGGTTCTAAATATAAAGAAGCAATTCGTACCTTTTGTGTATGTGGCGCATTATGGAGATCAAAGAATTGCTCCATCTGAAGTATCCATGTGTTTGGGTCCTTGCCATCAAACATCCTCATATCAATCTTAGGAACGTGGTTGGTCTTCAAACCAAAGTTGGAGTTTCTCCATTCTTGATTCACCTTCCTTGTGTCCTCATCATGAATTTCATGGGTTGCATTTTCACTTTCGAGTGTCTTCTCTGTTACGAAATTTTTCAATACTTCCATCAACTTAGCTTCCATTGAATCCATCTTAGTATCCAACTTAGCTTCCATTGAATACATATTCTTTTCTAGTTCATTTATGTCCCTACGCATTTCTTCACCTTCATCAAGATTCCAATTAGGATTTTCTGGAGGCTTATTTGGTGTAGAAGGTCCCTTTTTTGGTGGCATGTTGGCCAAGTATCACTTTTGAATCTTGATTTTGAGGCGGTTCTTCTAGACAATATTTATTCTATTCTTTCTCCCAAGTTTTGGCCCTTCTGGGTATGAAACTTTCTTTTAGGTAGTTCTATGATATTTCTTCTCTGCAATGCCACAGGTCTGATCAAAATTGGATGTGCCAAGTGGAATTTACGGTAACTTCCTCACAACTTGTCGATTTTTGGCCTCTCCAAGAGATCTCACTTGTATAGCATGCCCCACACAAAATAATTGATATAAATTTATGAAAATCACACCCAAACTACTACAAACGGTCCACGATCCAATGAAACTAGTCCCACTAAATTTGGATACTCTAGCAAGAAGTTATGCTTGTTTTACCTGGAACACCTTCTTGAGACTAGTCAATAGGACTAGTCAGATACCCTATCTTACACAAGGTGTATCTTCAAATTTAAGACAGATACCTTACTACTTTTTGTAAATGACCTCTAGAGTTTAGGGTCTAAAACATTACAGAAATTTTGTTTAAAGGTGAAAATTCCGCAATGACTCATTTCAGGATGATTCCAGAACCCTATCTTGTACAGGCTGTATCTCCGAAAGTATAAGGCCTCAGGAGATGAATTTGTAACCCAACGTACCTTGGCTCATTACCCCTTAATGAGACAATGATTAAAATAGAAATAGTATAGTTTCCTTTCATGCAATTTCCTTTCATAGATTAAAATGCAATTAAATTCCTTAGTTAGATAATGATGATCTCATTGTGATGTTGATGGTTTGTACATGAATGTGCAGGGTATTTAACATCACTTTTATCATGGCTAAGTTTTCATTGGATTGTTTACTTCACACCTTTCATTTTGCCATTGAAATTAATATTGAGCTTATACCATTAGAATTGTCCTTTGTTGTCAAGTGTCATTACGATATCATCCGTCACCACCGAAGTCATTTACACAATAACGAGCATTACATTTGAGTGTTTCATAGGTTAAACTTAGTTTCTTTCTTTCATAAGTTAGAAAATATAGTTCTTGTTTTCATAAGTTAGAAAAGATAGTTTCTTATTTTCATAATTTTAGTTGATAGTCTTTCTCTCTTTCGATAGAATAGATGATCCGGATTATTTTCGGCACGAAATGAGAGCAGAGATATAATAAATAAATGCATAGAGATATTGCAGATATTCAATAATATAACATAAATGTATTGGAGATGAAACCATAAACATAGATATACAGTAATACAAAATTTCTATTAATGAAAGAAATGTACAGAGACTGTAAAAATATAGAGTGAAAGACTCGCTAGAATGGTGGCATCTTATCTCTGAGAAGAGATGTGACGGCTACTCGCATTCGCAAGAAGATGATTACAATGAGGCTCTGAAGGCCTTTTTATAATAAACAGGAATTCCAAAAGTCCTAGACATCCAAAAACCTAACCCTAGGAGATGAAGCGCCAAAAGTCATGTGGGCCCCGTTTTGGTAAGTGGGTACATCAACTTCCCGAGGTCGTAACTTTTGCATACGATATTATTTTTAGGCATGTGATAGCTCGTTGGAAAGGTATCATTGAGGAGATTCATTTTGGTGGATCAATCATGCCTTCAGATATCATTGAGAACCTCTATCTCGAAAAACCTTCATTTGGACCCTCAAAATGGCCCCAGAAGTTAAAACCTGCTAAAAATAGTAAATTGCCAAAATTGCCAGAAAATTGTTTTGAGCCATTTGGAAAAGGTGGGTGGCCACCGATATCCACCTAGATCAATATATTTCTTTTCATGCATTGCATCGAGCATTTAAATTTCCTTTCACATGAGAGAAATAGTTTTTCATTAAGCATTTATTTCACTTGCCTCTTAGGCTAGGTAGTTGTTCAATGAGAAGTCTTCGCTTACTTATCTTTTTCTTTATGCTTTTGCTTGCTTGTCTATTTTATTTAATAGGTTAGTTAGGTGATTTTGCTTGCTTGTCTATTTTCTTTAATAGGTTAGTTAGGTGTCTTTTCTTATTTGTCTATTTTCTTTAATAGGTTAGATAGGTTTTTTTTATTACTTGCTTACTTATTTGCTTTCATAGGATAGTTTCTAATTGAATGTAGGTTGGCAAGTTAAAGGTATTTTTCTTTCATTATTTGCTTAGTATACTTAGTAGTTTACTTTTTCTTACTATCATGAACTAATTTTCTTTACATAGATTTTTCATTCACTTTCTTAGGAACTATCCATCAGTCCTTGGCCCAAAAGTACTTAGGTTACCTAGTTTCAATTTTATTAGTAGGGTTTGTTCATTAGATAAGTTTTCTTGAGTAGATTAGCCATAGATAGTTTCTTTCCGTAGTTACACTATACTCCTATCAACCTTTTTACCTTTGGCATATATTTTTCTACAACTCTAAGTTTACTTACCCCGGGTTAACAATTTAATTGAGGGTAGTTTAGTGTCTCTTTTAGTACATATAAAACACCTAACATGGAGGACTACGTTGGTGAGTGGACAGGTGCAACTTGGACAATATAGTTAATAGGAAGGGGAGAAGGTATGGACAAATTGGGCCAGCCACAATGTTGGGAAACTGTCAGGTGGACAATCTCTTTCCATCCATGATTTTTGGGAACCTCGGGTTGCAATGAAACATGAGAGGGCATGGGAATACCAGGGTCTTGTGGAGCTTGGAAAGGAGGCCTTTCAGGCCTAGTTTGGACCACTCCCTGACCTATCCAATTGAAAAATCTAGCATGAAACAATTGTCCTAACTCTTGTGAGTTAGCATCAAAGTGTATGGAGAATATTGGCCTTCTCGACCCTCTGTTCCAATTACCTCTCCCTTGGTTGCCTCTTCCATGGCTACCACAGATGAAGAAGCTCATTCCTGTATGCATGATTGATTAGCAAATATTCCTTTACAACCATACATGACAAGTCCTTAAAAATATGAAATAGACTTTGGCTCAACAACATATCAGACTCATGCAATCGAATCCATATAAATTGTTTAACTGTTGTTAATGAGAAGGGGGTGAACAAAAGGTCCTGGGATATGTGAGGGGTTTGTATTGAGTGAAACATGATATAATGAGGGGGAAAATAAACACAATTACTACTCAAAGACAACACACAATCAACTATAATGAAAACTAAAGAAAATATCACTGTGATCCAACCAAGAAATTGTGACTTCAAACTACTTCAATACAAAATTCTTCTTGAATGTAATTAAATTTTAGAACAAGGAGTGAAAAATGAATATGGGAAGGTGATGGGGTTGTAGTTAGCGAAAATCGAGATAATGGTAGAGAAAGAGAGCATATATTGTTCATAAAATTAATTAAGTAATCCATAAAACCATTCTGTAAAAGGAAATAACACCAACCAAATAATCATTGTGATCAAATGATCAAATACTGTGTAAGATATTCAATCGATTATGTACATTAACCTGCTCACTATTTGTAATCAAATATTTAACACATTGTCATCAAAATAAGACAATATGCATTCCATAGAAACCTAAAGAGAAGATTTGTTTCTTCTCATTTATTCATTTAATATCTTAAAACAATTCTCAAATGAATGAATAGTCACTTATTTCCACTCTTTTCAACATCAAAATCAACCACCTTCCATCAACAAAGACATAAAAGCATGGAAGATTTTATCCCTCAAATCCATTTAATAATCCAATTATAATGAGACCATACTGCCACTACACCCGTGCCTATCTCTATTAATATGTATGATATTCATCAAACATACATAATAGATAGTCAAACACAGTGATCCATATTTTAATTGCAAACATATTGACTTGCCATTAAACACATAAACAACAATTGTCATTACCATTCATACTATGCTAGACCATTCAACAAAACACAAAGTATCTTTGTGACTGTACAGGTTCCACTACTCTGAATTTAAACATCCACAATGTTGGGCTATCAATTAATATAACGAGGTAGCAATAGTAAGCCTAATGTCATCTAATAATTTGATCAAATTTGCAACAAAACGATGTTGTTTAAAACCCTGTGACCATCTATGATGGAACAATCAATAATATCTGTAGCATATACATTGGATGGACATACCATAATCACCATGATTGCAACACTCCCATGGAAATGTAAAAATACACAGTGACAACAACTATCAAATCTACATAACATGTTGTAGGATCCCCACACATACTAATGCATTACACAGGAAGCATCATTGTGCATTAATAAATTGTAACTAATGTTGGGTTAACAATTCAACAATTACAATGTAAGGGACAACGACTGTGCATTCACTCCAACTTTTCAATCAACAAAATTACCATGTTGAGTTTATCAAATTGATTGTCATAATAACCAATGTAGTGGCTAAATACCAAAACCAACACCATTGTTAACATAATCAATAGAGATGAGATAGAAATCAAACACTGCCAACCATACACCAACTACTCATAGCAACCAATAGTATACCCGACAGGCCATAACGATTCCCTCCATCAAAACCTGGGCTTGAGAATCAAGGGTTTGCTATGTGGACCAACACGGGGAACTAGAGTTGACTCCCATCATCATATGAGAACCTCTTAGAACAATGGTGCACACACAGGGTATACCACAAATTCTTTCATAGACAGGGTGACAATTCCCATGATAGGAGAGATTATGAACAGAGGAGTAAGGTTCCATTTTGGCCTTGTAACAACTTAGCACACACAGGGTATAACCCTCATGGCTCTCCTAGCCAACCAACTAACAACACTGAGATGAAACAGAGCTGAGAAGAATCAATATAACCCACTGAGCAACCCTTAGTAGCATGAACAACCCATACCCAAGTGAAACAATGCACAGTGACACAAGGCATTTCAAAACCAATAAACTCCATAACCGCAAAAGACTGGGTATGGGATATGAATGTGTGGAGCTAGCCAACCACTCTAGGGTAAATGAAACCCTCCAACTAAAAACAACAAGGATGAAAGAGATCATTTATGACTTCTAACACTCAGAACGACCAATAACACCGTGACTTCAACCATTATTGCAATGAAAACCATCAACGATTCGTTCCAAAAAAATGTCACAAATTTACATAGTTACCATACTTAAATAAAGAATAGACCCATAGATTTTGAGTCAATATATATTTCATAACCAGACCAGATTCATGGATGGCAGAAAGGTATACATGTAACCAAAATCACCTTAAACATGAGTTGGTCGAGCAGTTCTTCCTCTTCTTGAAAGTCAGAGCCTAACCATATCAAACACAGTTGAACAATAGCCCAAATAGGGTGGTGGCTAATGGAAGGATTAAGGGTGGTGTGAAATAAATGCACATCGCCTCCACATTCCATTCATTTAATTTCTCATTACACGCTAGCCCATTAATCCATTAACCATTCAATTAAACCATGCATTGGAATTAGCATCTATCACTTGTCAAACACACCACCCACATCATATCTTACCATTTCCAACTATATGATAATTCATATTAGCCATGTATTTGTATAACCCAATAAATCACATAGATATTAAATTGTTATCTAGGATTATCAACGATCATTTCAATTTCAATGCATGTAGAGTAGTATATTACCATAGTCTAGTTCCCTCCTTTTACATTTTGTTACATTGATTTTATTTCTTTCCCGTTGCTCTTATATATTACTACTGACATGCCTCTTATGCAGGTGTCCTAGTAATGGATCCAAGAACAGATAGCAATGATAACAATGAGTAACATAGGTCGTCGTAGCATAAAATTTGAGCCTAGAGAAGCAAAAAAAACACATAACATGCCTTATCCATAATTCAATTGTTGTGATTAGAACTAACACATAGTAGGCCTTATCCATCTTCAATAAAACCAAGATTTCACCAACCATGTAAGAAATGTCGAACGATAGCATAACCATGAAATAAGAACCATATTTGATCTCCAGTCTACAATGGGGTCCCACCTACTAGTCATATTTATCTTGTTAGCTTATAATAATAGGCTGTAGCAATAATTTTCGGGAAAAAACTCGTTGCGATTTTAATCGTCAACAAACTAGCGACTCCACAGGGAAATTTGTTTCCAACATATTTAGAACTCAGAACTCATGGTTTCCCAGACTGATAACAATAGGTCAAGAAGATATAACCAGGAAGATTATGTGACAGGGGGAAGTGAGGGGATTTAATAAAAAAATGACCGGGAAATGGGGAATAACTCATGAAAAGTGTTAAGTATGAGGGGGTTTATCCCTGTATGCATAATCATTCAACCAAAATCGGATCTTAACTTCAAGGAGGAAATTTATGGACTTTCTCTTTAAAATATCAATGGATGAAGAAATGACAACAAGAAGCGGGAGATAACCAATTCTTTATAAGACAACAGTGTAAATAGATAACAAATTCAAGGGTGCCTTCAGGGGAAACATCGTAACAGTTGTGTAATGTTGATTGGTATTGACTAACAATGCTTTGCAGGAGTGTCACTATGGCATAACTGATCCAACATCCTATTTTGACCAAATTAACAAGAAGACGGTAGTAAAAAAAATCACGACAGAAGCAAAATCACAAAAACTAAAACAACAACAATAAAATGAGAGAAATGTAAAAGCAGTAGGAAATTTTAAAACAGATAGCACGAGTCAAACTAATGTAAGGAAGAAAATAAAATAGTGCAAAAATGAAAGTAGAGCTAGGTTACTAGTGTACATAAAATCAAAACAACATTAGAACTTTTCAAGTTGGTCCCTCGCAATGTTTCAAGCGAGAACCGTTAGTGTTGTAGGAAAACAATTACTCCTATAAATCTTTTAAAATGCAAGAGTTAGTATGCAGGGCAAAAGAAATTTTGGAAGGACCCAAAAATAATACTTGGAACTTTGAGGTAATTATTAGCCCTTTAATGTATATGATTAGATCATCAAGGTAGATATGGATGTTGATCAATTCATCAAGATTTGTGTGTATACGCCTTTTAAAAGCGATACTTGCATTAGGTAAGCCATAAAATAGGCATCTATAAATCATGGTACCCAAATTTGAGATAGGAGTGGTTTTGTGAACATCTACCCCTTTTACCTTGATTTTCCTGTAACCCCAAAAAATGTCAACTAAGGGCCTCATCGATGACCTTACAACCTGCCACATAATCATTTCCATATTGAGAGAAGGAAAAGGATTTCTCATAATAGCCTGATTGAAAGTGCGAAAATTAATGTTGGTTCTAATATGATCAGTGATCTATGAAACAGGTACCCAATTGGAAACCCATTCATATTAGACTGGAAAGATAATTCTAGCCCTTAAGAAATTTCCCAACTCCCTTTGAAAAGTTGCTTTAAATGCAGAGTTAATAGGTCTTTGTTTTTGCCTAGCTGGTTTCATGCCTTCCTTGATGGGGATATCATGTTATATAAGACCAAGATCAAAACCACGAAGATCCTTATAAAACCAAGAAAAAACATCTTGAAATTCACCAAGTAGCTTGGCAAACTTCATTTCTTTTGTATCAGAATATCGGGTACTTATTCTTACATTCTTTGGAGATTTGAGTGACCCAATATTCAAAGAGATGGCTTCAACCATCTTCCCTCTTGACTCCTCTTTTCTTTGTATCTCCTTATTGCCTACATCAATTGATGAAAACGAACTCTCAAGAGGAATAAATCCCATAGGAATCTTGTTATCTTCTATAGATATAATTTCCTTGGGCTCAAGAGGTTCATCTTGAATGAAAGCATAAATGCTCTCATTGTTAGGGAAGGCCTACCAAGATTCTACATTTTCAGGGATATGTGGATGATATAGAGATTGAAAATAACAATCAAGCCTGTGAAGCAAAGGTTTTTGATTAGGAGAAGTTGCAAAGAAAGCTAACCGATCAACCATTGAATTCAACTCCCTCTTAACATGAGTGATATTGAAAGATAACAAGTTCAAGATAAGTTCCCAAACAGTTTGGGTGTATCGTTTCATCATCTTGTTGCTATGAGAGTAAATTTTACGTACAAGATTCACAACAAGCTCGGTATCCCAAAAAATTGAAAGGTGACCACAACCGAGATTATAGGTGTTCTCAATGCCTAATAATAAATCTTTGAATTCAGTGATGTTGTTCATACAAGCAAACTCCAACCTATAAGACAAATTATAAATTTTTCCTACAGGGGAAACCAAGATAATTCTAGCCCCATTACCTTCATTAGATCATGAACAATCAAAGTGCATGTGCCACATATCATCATCTAAATTGATTTATACCAAAGGAATATTATCCTCCTCAACAAAGATGGAATATACTCCTAGGTCCTCCTCGATATAGTTTACACTAGGATGTGGAACACTCTCTATGTACGGTGAAATCCTTCCCTCTCTAAGGACTATAATGTTATTACCATTCTGAGGCATGGACAAATGTGTCCCATTGAGTGAGAGGTATCCACCTATTAAGGATTGCCAATCTTTTCCCAAGATAATTGAGATATTTCTTATAGGCATATCAATTACTTGAATACTAAGGGTTGTCCTTATTTCAGGGTGTGCGCACAAAACTAAGGTTACGTATTTAATCTCACCTATGGTAATTTGTTGTAGGATATTATAGGAGAGCATGCTTCTAGTGTTTTCATTTGTACAATACAATCCTATCTCTTCCATAATAATCTTTGACATCACACTTGGGCCCAAACCGCCATCAAGGAGGCAACAATGGGCAATCTTATCCATAATCTTTACATAAATGTACAAAAGGGGGATTTTTTATAGGGTATATAAATTTATGTACACCTACTTTATTTACAGATGAATCCTCTTTGTTTACCTCTCCATAGAGGTTGGCTACAATGATGCAAGAGAATCTCCAACAACAAGCAAGCACAGGGGTGGAAGACAGCTGGGACAAGCGCTAACGCATTTCAACACGTTGCAAAAGTGTTTTGAGATGTTTTGAAATAAATGTGTGGGTGTTGATGTAATAGTTAAGAGGAAGCACACTTAGATATTGTAAATATATCTTGAGCGATCCGCTCTCATCTGCAGTAGGTGAATGCATTAATACATAATGAATGTGAGTAGGTAGATTTAAATGTAGATTAGACAATGTAGAGCGTAGGAGGGAAAACTGACTATAGACACCCTCATCTTGTATCATTGTAACATTAGCATGATCAATAGAGAATAGAGCATAGAGGAGAAGAATAACATTCAGCTATTACGAGAGAGAGAAGAGAGTTGTACTTGAAACCACCCATGTATAGAAGTCCTGAATTAATACATGAAGCTTTGATTCAGATTTATGGTGTTTTGATATTCTCTATGTATGCATGTTGAATGTTATGCTTAGTGTTGTTTTACTCTTTCTATCATGCATTTGCTATTTATTCTATGTATGTATGATTTCTTATTGAATGTCTGAAATCTGAAGAGAGGGAGAATAATGAATGAGTTTCAATTGGTTCTCTATCTGAGCAAGAGTTCCTGGAAGGAGTGCAGTGGAGTGTTCGCAAGGAGTGCATTGACGGGTTCAGAGTCCAAATCTCTAAAAACTCAGGAGAGATACAATTATTCTCATTCTCACGGAAGTGTAAGTTAAGCACAAGAGCCATGCAAGGTGTGCGCAGGTTGATAAATATCTCAAAACCTGTATCTAAGGTGGAGTGGTTGAAAGACTGTTGTCGCAAGGAGTTGCATAGAGTCAACCAGTTCAAATACTTAGGAGTATTTGAAGAAGTGTTTCAAGGAGTGCGTGCAAAAGGTATCCCCAAAGTACTTAAGGATTTTTTCAATCAAGCTCAGGAGGGATAGGGTCTTCGAAGTTGTCGAAGAGAAGCTCAAGAGGGCTAGTGCCTTGAAGTGTTGAAAGGAGGCATAGTGAAGTTGTTTTGCAGGTGGACAAGTTCCGTGAAGGAATACCTTGTTCATTTCCTAGGAGTTGTCAATAAGGAATTGGATGGTCGGAATTCTCTGTGGAGAATTCACAAAGTCTTGAGAGCCGTCAGATCTTGCAGAGGAGCAGGGAAGTTACAACAAGTATTCTTTAAGTGCAATCTCAGGAGAAATTAGACCATAGGATCCAAGTCAACAAGGACTGTTGGATCACTCATGAATTCTCACTTTGGGATTTGCGAGTTGAAGGACCAAAAACCTTGCATCAGGATTCGCAAAATCGTGAAGTGTGAAGTCCCGACAGGGTGAGAGGTTTCATTGTGGGGCCAGCATTGATAATGAGTTAGAATTCACCATTTCGATGTTTTGGAGGATAGGAGGTAGAGACTTTTGTCTCAAAATTCCTGAAGTCACAAGTTGCGATAAGGAGTATCGAGGAGTTCGGGATCTCGGTACTTTGGGTGTCGGGATACAAAGGAGGAAATGCTTGGGGAGAAAATTCGTGAAGTGTTGAAGCTGGGCATGAGAGACAAATGGCAGAACCACAAGGCTGGCCCGGGTGATAGACAGGTGGACACATGTTGCCAGGAGGAAAGGAGTCAACACTCTTTTGACTTCTCGTGTCTTGGTGATTCACGGGATAAGAGTACAGGAGATCTATGATACAACTCGTGAAGTGACGAGTTGTGAGAAGTGAGAAGGGAAGGTCAACCCTCGCTGAATTTCAAGTCTTGGAGGTTTGCATGGGAAAAGCACGGAATCTCAACCATTCAACTTGCAAAGTCACAACGGGAGTTAGCGCTTAGCCTAGCCAGGGTTCACGCATAGAGGGCACCGACAGAAGGGAGCTATACCCATTTCATGATCTTGGGTATCGCGAGATTGGGAAGGAAGAGTCAGGAGTTTTGACTCGCAAACTCGCGATATTGTGAGTTGTGACAAGCTCCTTTGGGATTAGGCCTTGGTCATAGCATTGTGGTCGCACAGAGAAGGTGGATCTCACACCTAGTGTTGTTTTCACAGGGGAGCTTCTGAAAAGGACCTATGGATCGATAGGAAAGAGATTCTAGGAAGGAATCGAAAGATTTGATCCGGCTCAAAGAAGATAAAGAATGATCTTGTGAGCATACCTTGACCCGAGGGCCGATAGAGGGTTGGGGTTTTGCATCAAGTGGTATCAAAGCCCAGAAATATTTATTTTCTTTCTGTAGCAGGGAAAAGAAAGATTCACCATGCCACTGAGAAGAAGAGACAGGCAAACACCTAATCCGCCAGAGGAGAGGGAAATACCAAGAGAAAGGGGTAGGCAGGTGCCAAATCCAACCATGGAAAGAGAGATGCATAACATACGCACCAGACTCGTGGACATGGAAATAAAACAAAGGCGCACAGTTGGTGTTGGAGATGTCAGTGAATCTGAATGTGAAGATGAAGCTCGACATCAAGGAGAAGAAGTTGCAGTAAAAGATGTAGCAAATGAACGCTTGATTAGGGTTGTTGCAAGGATGGGTGCTAGAGAAAAAATGGACACTCTAGTATATGAGGGAAACTTGGATGTTGAAGAACTTCTAGACTGGATTAGAGCTCTGGACACGTATTTTGACTATGAAGATGTCGAGGAAGACAAGAAGGTCAAACATGTTGTCACAAGATTGAAAGGACATGCAACATTGTGGTGGGATGAACTACAAGATGATAGATGCTGCAAGGGCAAGTAGAAAATCAAGAGTTGGGATAGAATGATCATGAATATGAAAGCGAAATTCATCCCCAAGGATTATGAAATCACTTTGTTTCGAAGGATGTAGAATTTGAGATAGAAGCTGATGTCAGTGAAGGAGTACACTGAAGAGTTCTAGAAGCTAAACATCAGGGAAGGTCATCGCAAAAGTGATGATGAAAAGGTTTCCAGATATATGAATGGTCTAAGATACAATATTTAGGATGAGACGAGCATGATGATCATTCGGACCATCGAAGATGCTTATCAAATGGCTCTAAAGGCTGAAGAGAAGCTGAGCCGAAAGAAAAGTCAAAGAGGGCGAGGCAGAAGTCATCCCAGGGGAAAAACAGTTGTCCAAGATAGGAATCAGAGGCCTAAGAAAGAGTGGAAGAAACCTCAACCTCAAATTGAGAGAGGTGGAAGCTCACAGAGAGGGAAGTATATTGAACAGAGAGGACAGTATGTTGATAACAACACTTTTCCTCGCACTAGAGGAAGAGGAAGAGACAGAGGTGGAGTAATAAAATGCTTCACATGTAGAAAGAGTGGAAATAAGTCTTATGAATGTCCAGATAAGAAGAAAGAAGGTGGTGAGACTCACATTGCCAAAGCATGAAGGTGGAGTGTTGAGACAGAAGATGTTGAAGGCGGAAGATCACTAGTGATGAGGAAGGTTCTCTTAACGCCAGAAAAGGAGGCGGAGAATCTAGTGCAAAGGAACAGTATTTTTTGGATTGCTTGCAAGACTAAGGATAGGGTGTGCAAGGTCATCATGGACAGTGGTAGCACAAACAATATCATTTCTACAGAGATGGTAGAAAATCTAGAGCTCGAGACTATTGAACACCCAAGTTCATACAAGGTTTCATGGCTACAAAAAGGACATCAGCTAAATGTCACTAAACAATGTTTAATTGAATTTAAAATAGGAGGATATAATGATAAGATATTGTGTGATGTCATTCCCATGGATGTTTGTCATCTATTGCTGGGTATACCATGGCAATATGATAGGAATGTGATTCATGATGGGAGAAAGAACACATACACCCTAGAAAAATATGGGAGAACTCACATGTTGTTGTCGATTAAGGACAAAGAAGTGAAACCAGAGGTAAGCAACATTGTACTTCTCATGAGTGGGAAGGAACTTCTTAAGGAGGTTAAGAAGAAGGAAGATCCACAATTCAATGTGGTCAGGAAACCTAGAATTGTTTTGACCAACACAAGAGTGGATGATCTACCAGAGGAGATCCAGAAGTTACTAGAAGAATTTGTTGACATAGTAGTGGATGAGCTACCTCGTTCGTTGCCACCAATCAGAAGTATAAGTCATCACATTGATCTCATACCAGGAGATGGTTTACCAAACAAAGCAGCGTACAGATTGACGCCGCAGGAGAATGAAGAGGTTAAAAGACAGGTCCAGGATTTAATGGACAAAGGGTTGGTTAGAGAGAGCTTGAGTCCATGTGTTGTTCTGACATTAATCAGTCCAAAGAAAGATGGAGGCTGGAGAATGTGTACAGACTCAAGAGAAATTAACAAGATTACCATCAGGTACAGATTTCCATTGCCAAGGATGGACGATTTGATGGATTGCTTGAACGGAGAAAAATGTTTTTCAAAGATTGATTTTAAAAGAGGATATCATCAGATTCATATGGGTGAAGGAGACGAATGGAAGAAAACATTAAATACCAATGAAGGGTTGTATGAATGGCTTGTTATGTCATTTGGATTAACAAACGGACTGAGCACTTTCATGAGATTAATGAATGAAGTCCTGAAGGATTTCATCTGAAAATTTGTCATTGTGTATCTTGATGACATATTGAATTTCAGTAAAACAGAGGCAGAGCATCTAAAACATTTGGCTACAGTGATGAAGAGGCTACAGCAAGAGAAGCTACTGATAAACATGAAGAAATACTCATTCATGAAGTCAGAGCTCATTTATTTGGGGTTTGTTATTTCTACAAACAAGTTGAAGATGGATCCAGATAAAGTGGAGGTGATTCAGAAATGACCATAGCCAAAGAGTATCTTTGAAGTTTGAAGTTTTCATGAATTGGCTAGTTTCTACAGAAAATTCATCAAGAATTTCAGTGGAATTAGTGCACCAATGATGGACACAGTGAATAAGAGACACAAGTATTTTCACTAGATAGAAGAAGCTGAGAAAAGCTTCAATTTGTTGAAAAGGAAAATCACGGAACAACCAATTTTGGTGTTGCTGGATTTCAAAAAGACATTTCAAGTAAAATGTGATGCAAGTAGGTTTGCAATAGGGGCAATCTTGAGCCATGAAGACATATCGATAGCATACTTTAGCGAGAGGCTGAATGAAGACAAAATAAAATACTCCACATATGACAAGGAGTTCTATTCTATTATTCAGGCATTGAAGAAATGGAGACATTATTTGATTCCTAAGGAGTTTGTCTTATATAGTGACAATCATGCTTTGCAATTTGTGACTCAATAGGATAAGTTGAATCAAAGACATGTTAAATGGGTTGAATACATACAGAACTTTACTTTTGTAATCAAGCATATTTCTGGAACTACTAACAAATTTGTTGATGCTCTGAGCAGGAAATGTTTGTTATTGCAAGAGTTCAGAGTCAAAACTTTGGGTTTTGATAACCTCACGGATATGTACAAAGATGATCCAGATTTTAAGGAGGCATATGAAGCAACTGAGAATCCAATTCTCGGGGACATAAGTCAATGGATAGAATACATGATCTAGGAAGGATTATTGTTTAAGGGTAATCAGATTTGTATTCCAAAATGCTCCATGAGAGAGAATTTGCTGAAGGAGAAACACAGTGGAGGATTGGTTGGGAATTTCAGTCATGAAAAGACGTTCTCAAAGTTAAATGAGTCATATTTTTGGCTAGGAATGAGAGCATATGTCAAAATATTCATGGACAGATGTAGAATTTGTCAGCATTCAAAAGGAAAGAGGTAGAATGCAGGCTTATATCAACCGTTACCCATACCTAAGAGGCCATGGGATGTAGTAAGCATGGACTTCATATTGGGGTTGTCGAGAACACAAAGAGGGTTTGACTCAATCTTTGTGGTAATAAACAGATTTTCTAATTTAATGGCACACTTCATACTGTGTCAGAAAACCAGTGACACAACTCACATTGTGAATTTGTTTTTCAAAGAAGTCATTCGACTTCACAGCTTACTAAGGAGCATAGTTTTGGATTGAGACACCAAGTTCATGGGACACTTCTGGAGAACCTTATGGAAAAAGATAGGAACAAACTTCTCGTTCAGTTCATCTTATCATCCTCAGACAGATGGACAGACAGATGGATAGACATAATTTATCAACAGAGGTTTGAGAGACTTACTGAGAAGTTTGGTGACTGAACATCACAGTCAGTGGGACAACATTATGCCACAGGCGGAATTTTCTTATAATGATTCAATCAACAGAAGCACGAGGTAGAGTCCATTTCAAATTGTTTATGGCATGCAGCCAAGGGGAGTTTCTGAATTGATGGATTCAGAACAGAACACAACTAGGAGTGCTAGTGCAGAAGATTTTGCCGAGGCAATGAGGGAACTTCACAGCCAGGTGAAGGAGCGATTGCAGAACTCGAGCCAAGAGTATAAGCGAAGAAAAGATCAACACAAGCGACAACTTTAGTTCTAAGTTGGTGATTTATTCCTTGCACACTTGAAGAAGGAAAGGTTCCTGAGGAGGACATATAATAAATTGAAAATGAATAAAATTGGACTGTGCCAGATCATAAGGAAATTTGGGACAAATGCTTATGAGATCGAACTACCTGATGGGATTGGAATTTCTCTGATATTCAACATCTCATATTTGTACCCTTATAAAGTTGAAGAAGCAGAAGTAGGTAGTGAACAGCCAGAGGTTCAGTGGTCTAAACAGATGCCAGTTGCAGAGAATCCATAGATGGAAAGAATACTAGACAAAAGAGTTAGTAAGAGGACCAGGCGAAAGGAATATTTTGAATACTTGGTCAAGTGGAAGGGACGTCTAGTTGAAGACTCCAGCTGGGAAAATGAAGCAGAGATCCAAAAGCATGGGCAGACCATGCGAGAGAGTATGAAAAATTTTCAAGCGAGGGAGTATGATGCAGGAGCATTGCCAACAACAAGCAAGCGAGGGGGCGAAAGACAGCTGGGACAAGTGCCAGCGCATTTCAGCACGTTGAAAAAGTGTTTTGAGATGTTTTGAAATAAATGTGCAGGTGTTGACGTAATAGTTAAGAGGAAGCACACTTAGATATTATAAACAGATCTTGAGCGATCTTCTCTCATCTGCAGTAGGTGAAGGCATTAATACATAATAAATGTGAGTAGGTAGATTTAAATGTAGATTAGACAGTTTAGAGCATAGGAGGGAAAACCGACTATAGACACCCTCATCTTGTATCACTGTAACATTAGCATGATCAATAGAGCATAGAGCATATACGAGAAGAATAACATTCAGCTATTGCAAGAGAGAGCAGAGAGCTGTATTTGAAACCACCCATGTACATAAGTCCTGAATTAATACATGAAGCTTTGATTTAGATTTATGGTGTTGTGATATTCTCTGTGTATGCATGTTGAATGTTATGCTTAGTGGTGTCTTACTCTTTCTGTCATGCATTTGTTGTTTATGATATGTATGTATGATTTCTTGTTGAATATCTGAAATCTGAAGAGAGGGAGAGTAAGGAATGAGTTTCAATTGTTTCTCTATCTGAGCAAGAGTTCCTGCAAGGAGTACAGTGGAGTGTCCGCAAGGAGTGCATTGATGGGTTCAGAGTCCAAATCTTTGAAAACTCAGGAGAGATAAAATTATTCTCATTCTCACAGAAGTGCAAGTTAAGCATATGAGCCATGCAAGGTGTGCATAGGCTGATAAAGATCTCAAAACTTGTATCTAAGGTGGAGTGGTTGAAAGACTATTATCACAAGGATTTGCACAGAGTCAAACAATTCAAATACTTAAGAGTATTTAAAGAAGTGTCGCAAGGAGTGTGTGTAGAAGGTATCCCCAGAGTACTTGAGGATTTTTTCAATCAAGCTGAGGAGGGATAGGGTCTTCGAAGTTGTTAAAGAGAATATCAAGAGGGCTAGTGCCTTGAAGTGTTGAAAGGAGGCGTAGTGAAGTTGTTTTGCAGGTGGACAAGTTCCGTGAAGGAATACCTTGTTCATTTTGTAGGAGTTGTCAAAGAGGAATTGGACGGTCGGAATTCTTCGTGGAGAATTTGCGAAGTCTTGAGAGCCATCAGATCTTGCATAGGAGCAGGGAAGTTACGGTAAGTATTTTTCAAGTGCAAGCTCATGAGAAATCAGACCATAGGATCCAAGTCAACAAGGACCATTGGATCACTCATGCATTCTCGCTTCGGGGATTTGCGAGTTGAAGGACTGAAAACCTTGCATTAGGATTCACAAAATCATGAAGTACGAAGTCCCGATGGGGAAATATGTTCCATTGTGGGGCTAGCATTGATAACGAGTTAGAATTCTCCATTTGGGGGTTTCGAAAGATAGGAGGTCGATACTTTTGTCCCGAAAGTCCCGAAGTCACGAGTTGCGATATGGAGTATCGAGGAGTTCGGGATCTCAACACTTCGGGTGTCAGGATACAAAGGAGGTAGCACTTGGGGAGAAAAGTTGTGAAGTGCTGAAGCTGGGCACAAGAGACACATGACAAAACCATAAGGTGGGCTTGGGTGATAGACATGAAGACATGTGTCGCTAGGAGGAAAGGAGTCAACACTCTTTTGAATTCTCGCGTCTTGAGGATTCACGGGATAAGAGTATGGGAGCTCGACACTACAACTCACGAAGTGACGAGTTGCGAGAAGTGTGAACAGAAGGTCAACCCTCATTGAATTCAAGTCTCATAGGTTCACACGGGAAAAGCACGGAGGCTCAACCCTTCAACTTGCGAAGTCATGAAGTCGCAATGGGAGTTAGTGCTTAGACTAGCCAGTGGTCACATGAAAAGGGTGACGATAGAAGGGATCTATACCCATTTCATGATATTAAGTATCACGAGATTGAGAAGGAAGAGTCAAAATTTTCGACTTGCGAACTCGCGAGATTGCAAGTTGTGACAAGCACCTTTGGGATTAGTCCTTGGTCATAGCATTGTGGTTGCACGGAGAAGGTGGAGCTGACACCTAGTGTTGTTCGCACAGGGGAGCTTCCAAAAGGGACCTGTGGATCGATAGGAAAGAGATTCCAGGAAGGAATCGAAAGAGTCGATCTAGCTCAAAGAAGATAAATAATGATCCTGTGAGTGAACCTTGACCCAAGGGTCGATAGAGGGATGGGGGTCTGCATCACAACGTAAGATTTTCCTTCCATGAATTGTTTCATATGCATTAGTTCTTCAAGGACAACAACCATGTCCAAAAGGGTTTCATCTGCTTTGATGTTGGTCAATTGATTCAATATATTGTACTTGGAAGAGGGGAGAGGGGAAATAATTCCTTGACTCTTAGGAACCTTAGGAACCTCAATGGTAGTAGCGGGTGAGGATGAGCTTAGGCTAGAAGAACTGCCAAGGTGATCAAATTTTCCCTTGGGAGAATAGGCTTTGTTCCTCGTATTGACAATCATGACATGTTATGGTTCTACAAAATCTAGGACAACGATAGTAGTTTCTGGTATTTTACCAAAGATCTTATCTCTAGCACTCTTCCTTACCTCACATGTGGCTTCCTTGTGGTGTTCCCCGCACAAGTTACACCAACTTCGAGGCAAGTTAGTTTTAGGCTGAAAATCATTCTCAATTGGATTTCTAAACGGGGGTGCAGAAGATGATGAAGCTCTAGGGTGAGAGGGGATACAGTTCCCTTTCGCTCTAACACTATCATACAATTATTCATATCTTGTACGAGTTGTAAGAGAGTGGACATGTTTGTCTATTTAACCGACTCTCCCTTGTTAGCGCTCTATAATTTTCCTAAGGCTACGGAGGCAGTCATAGAGGCAACATCAAAACCACTTCGAGTCTCAGATCTATCCATCCAAGACTCGGAGAGGGATCTCTGTATCGAATAGGTATTAGGCTAGCTAATGGGATCAGAGTTTGGATTTTTTAGTTGGTTTGGTTGGAGCAGGAGAAAAGGGCCATTGGGAAATGGAGTCAGAATCTAAGATTTAATAAAAAACCAATCCTACAGATAGCCTTATAGGGCAAGGTAGGAAAATCACTGGATCTAGTAAAATTGAATGAAATGAAAGAGGAGGAAAAAGAAATGATCAATTTAGCAACAGAGCAATGAAGAATTATGGCACTGAATATCAGAAGAAAACATTAATATTATACGCAGCTAGAAACAGAGTGTATCTTTCAAAAAATCTACTCATAAACTTCTGCCAGATAATAAGGAAAGAAAACATATGGAAACAAAGAAAACAATTTACAAGAGGAGCACTTCACCAATATATTTGACACGGGAATCGTGTAATCGTTGCAACTGTATTATTGAATTGATGAAAATACAGATGGCTTTGTGAGCTCTAATACAAGATTTAAATTATGGTCCCTAACTGATCCACCACATTCACCTTGAAAGCATAGGCTTTATAGCCTTTACATCAAAAACAAAGATCCTATTAAACAAGAACTGAAATACTAAAATAGTACAAGATCAAACAATTTCCACAAAAATAGGATTGAATCCTATCTTAAGGGGCCAAAACCCTATCAATAATGTCACTTTCAAATTATTTTTTTGACAGCTGGGCAATCCTGGCCAAAAATAACAAAAATCCCTAAACATATTGAATTGTCCGCCATGAGAAAATGGCTCGAACTTCTGCAAACAAGGGGGCCGCTCAGACACATTTTTCTCTTCAACGATGACACCTAGGAAAAAAATAAAGGAGGTTATTGTAGATGAGTATGTTTCAGACAAAAAATTCATTTGGTTTCTCCAAATTCGCCTCCATATTGCCGAAATAGCTCTCGCAAAATCAGGATTATAACTGAAAAATCAGAATTCTGGTAAAATAGGGCTCGAAGATGGCATCGATCCGCTCTGCCCATGGAACCTGTGAAAAAAATGAGAGATTTGTTTGTTCTTCATTCTTTTATAGAAAAACAACTCTCTTGGGTTTTCAAAATTTTCTTTGGTTTGCCCAGAATCACCTTCATAAATCGGTTGGCCAAAAATTGTTGCGAAAGTGTTTTTTTTGGCAAAAGTTGTAATTCCAGACCCTCGAGGTGGTAAGCAGTTTTAGGGGGTGGGGTCCACTGGCATGTGGAGCCGACACCTATTCATGGGTGTTTTTATTGGAAACAATGTTTTTCACCCCCATGATTGATGGGACGTGAGGGGGGGGGGGTCCGACATGCATGGTTGAGTGGGTATGAAAGTAAGGATAAGTTTTGTTTTTAACTTTTAGTTTTTTATTATTTACGTTTTTGTTTTATTAGTTTATTTAAAACAAGTTTTGTTATTTTTATATTATGTGTTTAATATTACTTTTTATTTGTTTTTAGTTGTGTTTTAATTTAATGTTTTATATATATATATTTTTTATAATTTAGTTGTTTTTATTATTTTTTTATAATTATATACTTTGGTTTTTATTTTATTTTATTATGTTTTAATTTTTTCATTTATTTTTTAATTAATGTTTTGATTAATAAAACACTAACTTATGTACTAACTAACTAACTTAATTCTTAATTAATTAATTAATTAATTAATTAATTAATTGATTGATTGATTGATTGATTGATTATTAGCTAGTCTAACCTATTTTAATTACTAACATTATTCACCTATGGATTTTATCCTAAGTTGGATTATTTCAAATGTAGGGACGAAGATGACGGGATAATGGAGGATGATATCATGAGGCAGGAGTTGTATGGTATTTTCGGTATGGTGGTAAGTTGGAAGGATGGTAAGCGGTAAGTGGTCTAGAGCAGAGGAGATCTAATGCAATGGATTGATGACACGTTGGGACAGGGCCCGCTGGGAAAACCACCTTATTCTAGACCCCC
>ML782897.1:315399-329961 GCA_009831015.1 Picea engelmannii | reverse complement strand
AAGGATGGGGGGGTCTGGGATCTCTTGCTGACCATTGATCTGAACAAGGCTAGATCCTCCGTTGTTCCAAACGCATTCTTTAACCATCATGTCAGACCCCATCACCGTTAAAAGTAGAATGGTCGAGGGGGTCTAGAATCTCTTGTGGACCATTGATTTGCATGTTGACGGGATAACCATAGATCTGAGCGCACACTTTAATCACCTTTTTGGACCCCCCCCCCCTTGAACTTAAAGGTAAAATGGTCGAAGGGGTCTAAAAACTCATCAATGTCGTAGATCTAGGCGCCAAAAACTTAGTCATAGATCTAGGCCTGATTTTTAATCTTCAGGGCGCAAATCAGTAAATGAGGCAAAACTTGGCTTAATGACCTTTTTGTGGGTTTGGTGCATTGCTTCCCTTTATTTTGTCACCATGGGGTTAGGAAACACCACTCAGAGTAAAAAATCATGAATTTTCCTTTTCTTTTCCTTTTCTTGAAAATAATTTGCAGAAATGAAATATTATTTGCAAGCCATAATACATCCAGAGTGAAAATTTTCAAGTCACCATATGAACCTATGAATTATAGGGTTATAACATCCCTGAGAAAGACCCTCTCTTTAAAGATGTTCTTCATACTCTGAACAAGTATGCAGAGTGGAACCGAGATTATCAATGAATTTTTCCTCAAACCTATGATGGTAGGGGGAAGGCAATGCATTGTAGTAATGCATGAAAGCGGCTTGGTTCTGAGGTTGAATGAGTTTAGGGATCTGATTGTATAGCTTAGTGAAATGCAAGTTGAAAGACTTGACGGTCTCACCATCCTTATGGGTGACATTATTATATTCTTGTAACTTCTCGTTTGGTATTTTAGATTTCCCATAAGTGGATATGAACCAATAGATTAACTCCTCTGAAGTAGATAGAATCTTAGGAGGAAGGTCAAATAAATTGGCCGTAGCCTTTCCTTCCAAAGAATTGATCAATAAACACATGCAAGTATGATTTTCATTGTCTCCTATGTTATGAAAAGCATTAGAAAATGCCACCAGGTGTTCGTTGGTAGTGACAATGTTATTTCCTGAGAACTTAGGAAGATTCTCCTTGAAATTAGGGTGGACGAGTAATAGGTGCTAAGTTAAGAGGAGAGGACAAATGCCACAGTGTGGTTGTAGCATCTTCTTCAAAATGAAAAAGCCCATACTTTTTTGTGACTTTGGTGGGATTTGTGGTAGATTGGACAGGGATATGGTGGCTATATAAGCTACCAATCACTAACAAAGATGAAGAATGAGAAGAGGGAGCACCTCCAGCGCCACTAGAGCCACCACTAGATGCCATCTTGTGGATGATAGCAAAGCAACCATCTACATAAGACAAATAAAATTTCAAAAGAACAAAGCAAGGAAAACATCAAGAAGCTATTCTTGGGACACCAAAGCAAAGGTATGAAAGTATTTTTCATGGGCATTCTTATTCATGTAATGGATATGGTCACAAAAATTTTGAATGTAGATATTTTTAAAGGAGTTATAATGGAATATTTTATAACACCATCAAGTGTTGGAGATGTGATAAAGTAGGACACATTATTGCTCACTATAACACTATGAGATGCTACAGCTGTAGTGGATTTGGCAACAAATCCCATGAGTGTTGGAACACAAGAAGAATGTCCATGATGAGAGCTTCAAATAGCATGTCTAGAAGAAGGAATGAAGTAAGGAAGGGAGACATATTTGAAAATATGGATGCTCAGAGCTCAAGTTCTAAGGAGAAAGGACAACTACAAAAGTGGGTGAAGAAGACAGAGTAGCTAAAATAGAATGAAAGACTGAAGGGAAGCTCAAGTAAGTCCTATACTGAAGCATACGCGGGTGACAGTGGTATCAATCATGTACATACAGAGGATGACCTTTTATAGGTAACGCACATACGTGATCTATTGTGCAGTAGACAACATATATGTGGTAAATCCTTGAGAAAAAGGTTATGCACATGGATTGCATCTTCATGTGATGGTATAACACTTTGTTGCAGGGTCTAACATTATTTGTTGTAGGTTCTGTCACTATTTTCTGCAAGTTTAATTGTTCATCTATTGGATTATATAAAATATAATCGCAAGTGCATGACACTAACCCATGAGTATGGATTGATGTTGATCTGTTGGTGTACATGGCTGGTACATATTTGAGTTTCATTGATATATCTTATGATGTATTATTGGAAGCATATGTTGATATCATGGTGCATGCATTTTTCATGTGGATTGGGCTACATATTGGGACATATGATTGGTGATTTGATGAGGTGATCATGTTGTACATCATTGTTGATCTGTAGTTGATGCATGATTGGTACTTTTCTAGTACATTGGAAGAGGCACCTACTAGTAGTTTGATTGGAAAATGTTTTATGGAGGATTTGGCATACATATATGGGATTCATCATTTTGTGGTATTGGTGCATGGTAATGTACATGTTTGGTACACTCATAGATGGAATATTGTTGATGATACTACACCATTGGTACTACTTGATTAGAAAAATAATTGATATTTGTTTGAGATACATGATTGTGCCACTTGGTTCATGATGGAGACATATCATGAGTGATATGATACATTATTTGGCATGTTGGTAGATGCACATGGTTAGCATATTAGTGGATGCACCTAGTTGGCATATTGGTAGGTGCACATGTTGGCATGTTGATAAAGGAATATGATTGAGACATTCCATGGATGATATGTTTTGGCACATTGCATGATTTTGATGTACATAGGTGTTGTGCATGATGAGCACACATTTTGTACAGGCTGTACTTGGTTGATATTTTTCTCATGATTCTTTATTTCATTGTTGACATATCTTTTTCTTCATGATGCTTGGTATGGCATGGGTTTGATGAATGAACAGGTCCAAGGATCATAATATGGTAGCACAATGTTAATATTGCAGAAACGATAGGGGAGACATAGCCATAGGGGGGGTCATTTTTCTTCCCATGATTCTAGGAGGAGATATTTATCAGATGCATACCTAGAAAAGAGCGTTATACATGAAGAAAGAGAACAGGAGCATAATTTCAGGGGGATCAATGGTCACATGGGGAGTATGTTCGATGTATATTCAACATTACTTCAGAGTGATATCCCTTGTTCAAAAGGGGAGATATTATTCAAAGGAAGATCAAAGGCATTCAGACAGGGGGAGCAGCCCCAAGGAGAGTTCAAGCAAGGGAAGCATCCCCAAGATGAGAATGGCCCTCTACCATTGATGTCAAAGGGGGAGAGTTAATCACATTGATGTGATTGATGTTTATTGATGGGGAGAGATAGTTACATTGACTATTGATGTAGAGCATGCCTTATCTACATGTTGACATCAATAATTGGTAATTGGTGTTGACATCAATGTTGATATTGCCATCAATGCCAAAGGGGGAGATTGTTGGATCATGTTGTCATTGATGCCAATGGTTTGATTGATTGATTTTATTGATTAATGTCAGGTGATTGATTGATGTCAAAGGATTGATTGATTGATGATTGATGTAATATAATATGTATTTTCCTTGATGAGAATGCATAGATGAAGATGGATCAATGATTTGTCATTGATACATGATGAAGATGGATCAATGAGTTGTCATTGATACATGATGAAGATGGATCATTGTGGTTTCAATGGTATATGATACACTATTGGAAAAATGTATAGATGAATCGCTATTGTATTATCATCATTGATAAGGTGCACAAATGGATGAACTCCAAAGTGGTCCCCTTATGGTGAAATCCCTCACGGGAAGACACTTTGCGGATTGAGTTATCCTAGAAGAATGGTTGGAGGACCCTTGATATCATTATTTTCTTATCATGATTGATAAGGTGCACAAATGGTTGAACTCCAAAGTTGTCCCCTTATGGTGAAATCCCTCATGGGAAGATGCTTTACGGATTGAGGTATCCTAGAAGAATGGTTGGAGGACCCATGCTTGCATGTGGATTAATGAGATGAAGATCAAGAAAATTGTTGGTGAGACTATCCTATATGGATAGTGCTTGTAATGTCATTTTCGTTGGTATGTGGAATGTCAAATATCTCCTCATGGTTTGAGAGTTATGGTCTTATGAAGATGAAGGACCCCCACATGAAGGCTTGAAGCCTCCAAGGTCCAAGAAGTCAAAGTGAACTAAAAGAAGAAACCATTATTTAAATGATAAAGTAAAGTGACAAAGTCAAGGTGGATTATTTAAATAATAAAGAGAAGTGACAAAATCAAGAAATGATAAAGTAAGGTGACAAAATAAAGAAGGAATATTTAAATGATAAAGTATTGGAGAACCTTCTATTTATGGAAAGTGGTTAACCTTAAAAATAAGGAAAATAGATTAAGTGACATAGAAATGGGTTAAGTGACCTAAAAGAAGAAATCATTATTTAAATGATAAAGTAAGGTGACAAAGTCAAGGTGGATTATTTAAATAATAAAGAGAGGTGAAAAAAAATCAAGAAATGATAAAGTAATATGAGAAAATCAAGAAGGAATATTTAAATGATAAAATATTGGAGAAATTTCTATTTATGGAAAGTGGTTAACCCTAAAATAAGGAAAATAAGTTAAGTGGTTGAAATGGGTTAATTGACCTAAAAATGGGTTAAGTGACCTAGAGGATGAAAGTATAAATAAGATAGCAATGGTCTCTTGTAGATCATCCTTTTTTTGGATCAATGGAGAGCCTCTTGTGAGAATATATTTTGGAGTATTGATGGAGAGCTTCTTGTGAGAGATTCGTGAGAATTTTTGGTGTGGAACACTTGAGAATATTGAATATATATAGGTGACTGAGGTAAACAAGGATATCTAAGCCAAAATTTAGATGGAAGGTGAAGAAAAGAGGGCCGAAATTGAAGGGAGGATAAATTATTTTCATGATGCTTTCTAAGGTATGTTATTTACAGGTCATCTCACCTTTTTCGCTATAACATTTTTTCTATAATTATTCAGACCATGAAATTTCTATGCAATTGATAAAACATAACCAAGTATTTGTGGTAAACAATTAATCTTGTGGGTCGTTGTATTTTGGGAGTTACACTCCGTGGAAAATAGGGTTGTTGGCTAGTCCTGAAACTAGTCAAAAACAGGTGTTTTGGGTAAAAACATCATAACTTCTTCATAACAGATCCAAATTGATTGAGAACAAATGTGTTTGTTAGGGTATAGGATTTAGTATGTTTTGCAACAATTTCATATCAATTCAATGAAAATTTTGTGTGGGCTATTCTCTACAAGGTCACTCTCTAGAATAAGCCATAATTCAGCAAGGTATGCCATTTTTCCTATAACGCCTTTTATGAGAGGTTCAAAGTAGTGCCACCTAGAGGAATTGCATAAAAAATATTGAAGAAAATTGTGCATCTGTTTCACATATTTATTCATTACAGGTACAAAGTTATGATTATTTCAAGTTTGGGTTGTTGACTAATCCAGAACTACTCATGGTTGGGACAAGTAGTTGATGAGTTGGCACATACATGAGGTGTATAGTTGATGATGTTGGTATTGATGAGTCATTGTTGATGATTAGTTGACACATTATTGATATATACTTGGTACATGGTTTGATGCACTTGTTTATGGTACATGTTGATTACAGGTTGCTTGGCACAGGTTGGTGCATGGTTGATGCACTTGTTTATGTTGACATATTGATATCTGTTGAGGATTGTTGCCTCATCTCAGTTGGTCATGAGAATGTAAGATGAGTCTTGCATATAGATCTGGTTCTCTTCTATAGTTTTACTCTATTCAATTGTTGTTGAAATACCTCTGGATTGAAGTCCATAATAAAAGGAAAAATTGTACATACATCTTATGTTATTTGTTCCTTGTGGAGATGATTTGTTGATGATATGTTGCTGATATATGTTGTTGATATGTATTCACATATAACTAATTATAAATGACAACAATGAGTAATGAGAAAATCTTGAATTTTAACTGTTAGCGTTAGAAGCCACCCCTGGATTGCAGCAGGAGAAGAGCCCAATGCCCATCAATTTTTTATGTCATGATTTGTTTATAAAAGAGGTGATCAAATGGAAGCTAACTCAAAACAACATTGTTCTAACTCTGAAACTAGGTCAAGTATACATGAGCAGGTGAGGTATTAATCAAACTTCAGACAATGAGTTGTAGTAAGGGTGAGTAAGGGGAAAGACTTGTATCAGAGAGATGCAAAGGTTTGTCATAAACATCAGGTTTCTAACAGACTGTAGGAGAAGGAATCGGAACGCAAGATCTTCTTACATTCAAACGTGAAAAAATGGAGAATACAACCATACAAAAATAAATCCTTTATCGTAACATGATTGCAATAATTTGCATGAATCAATCGTTCACGAACTCTCTCAACATGAGATGAAAATTAGATGGAGTAAGAAAGACTGTCTATCATAAAACAAGAAATCTCACATACATATTAATAACCAGAGAACTAGAGTGTTTGCTAAAACTTTACAATCGGGAGCTTCGCTCTACCATCGATGCTTACAAAATACAAAAACTAAGCCTATATACTCAGGAGAATTCACTTAACAGAGGCGCACCCAGTCACCCAGGGCTAGGTGTCTTTTTAGTCAAACTTGTACTAGAATCCTTCTTCATGTGCCATCTTAACTGCGCATGGATCCTGTAGGGAGGGTAGCTGAGCCATTAAGTGCCAAGCTAGCGTGTGCAGATTCTCTTTATCTTCGAAGACTTAGGCATGGATTCTTTGGAAAAGTTGGTACACAAGACCCCTTCAAGTAGACCGCCTGCCAAACCCTCCATTCCCACACTTAATGAATGAAAGGAGGTTTCAACCACCCGCTCTTGTCGTAATTTATTCCAAGAGAGAAACAGTATTGGGATCGGATCTAATTGCGCCTGGAGATCATGATGATCTCCTCTGTAACTGAACTTGATGCCTTTGGCCCCTCTTGCACAACTCTCTTTGTTTCCCAAGCGACCATGGGCTGTGACCCTGTGCTAACTCTCAACGGTGCTTTCGGCATTTGTGAATAGGAAGGGGCGGATCCCTGTCCCTTGAAATCGCAATGAGAGAAACGCTGAGATGGCTTGAGTTGGTGACGCGTGTCCCCCTATATCTGACGGCTATGAAATCACCCAATGATGTTGTGGGCCCCAAGTCATGGACACTCTCATTGCTTCATGCATCGGGGATATGAAGGAGCTGCTTCTTGCACTTTGAAATCGCGATGGGCGAAAAGGTGGGGAGCCTAATCGCGTGCCAGGTGTCTCTCGCGGGCGGACGATCGAGATTTCTTCGTGATACTGCGGGCTTGGATTTGAGCGCCTTCGACACTTTCGGGGTTTGGGGTTTCGAGAGATAGGACAACATGGAACGTTCACCCTTTGAACTCCCGATTGTCGAAACATCGACATGAGTATATCTCGCACCACGCGTCCTCTAGATGGACGACTATTATCTTTCCCTACACGCAATGTTGACGCCATCCATTGCGTTATCTTCAGCACAACTTTTCTATTCGCGATTTCCCGCCATCCGTTGATATGCTCATGTGGATGGATTTAGACCGCTGACACTATAACTTTGCCCGCTCACTTGATTTTAAGTCCGAAAAGGACTTCTTTTGTTCGTTGCGCTTGGGTGCCCCTCATGCAACCTACAAACCTGGACATTCCGATGTCAAAGGCAAGTAATGTCACTAACATTAGGCTCCATGGGGGATAGAGTCGTCCCTGTGATGCTCTAAGGACTCATTTTGCAATTATAGTGCCTTGTTGTTGGCTATGGAGTCGTTTATTAAGCTGAAACAATAAGAGTAAAAACGAAGAACAAAAAGGACAATATTTACAAAACATAGGAGCCACCGAAGGCTCAGACAAAACATTTTTTAAGAAAATGCCCATTTATTGGGTTGTTGAAAACTTCTTCACCTTCCAAATCTTGCAGCCGATATGTGTTATTTGAGAAAACCTCAGAGATTTTGAAAGGCCCGATCCACAGGGCTTAAAATTTGCTGTGTTTTCCCTTATCTTGTTTAGGAGCATCCCATTTCAGCACCGGGTCTCGTATCTGAAATTCTTCCTTCTTGGCCTTCTTATCGAAAACCTGCTTGACCCTTTGTTGATGATCCTGAATTCTGTTCATTACCTATTCTCTGGCTTGCTGGACTTCTACCATTTGATGAATCCTTCTAATCATGTCATTGGGATCTTCTTGATAATCCTGGAAGAATTTCGCTACGGGAATGGCCAACTGAGAAGGGAAGACAACTTCTGTTCTGTAGACTAACTAGAAAAGGGAGATGCCTATAGATCTCTTTGTGGTCACCCGATCGGCCCATAGAGTGAATTTCAGCTTCGAGTTCGAAGCTCTTTTGTTGTCCTCCAGTAATCTTTTAATGATCCTTATTAGGCTTTTATTGGAGGATTCTGCTAAACCGTTGCCCTGTGGATAATATGGGGTGGAGTGAATCAGTTTAATCCCAAACTTCTCACAAAAATTGGCTAAAGGGTTAGACCCGAAAGTGGCTACGTTATCAGTGACAATATTACTTGGGCAACTGAACCTTGTGATGAGGTCCTCCAGGAACCCAATGATTACCTTGTGGGAAGCATTCCTGGTGGGGATGGCTTCGATCCACTTAGTAAATAAATCCATAGCAGTTGGGATCCATCTGTGCTACCCACTCGAAGCAGGGTGGTTTTCTCCAATAAAATCCAGGCCCCATTGCTAGAAAGGTCCCGAAAAAACTACAGGCTTTAAAGGCAGAGACTTGAGCTGCTTATTTCCTAAAAATATTTGGCATGTGATACAGGCTTTAAATCCTCTATGGACATCAGTGAACAAGGTGGGCTAGTAGTACCCATCTCTGAGAATTTTGTGGGTTGTAGTCTTCCAGGAATGGTGCCCTCCACACAGGCCACTGTGAAATTCGACCATGATCCTGTCAGCCTCTTGTGGGTCCATGCATTTTAAAAGCACCCCCAGGGGGTCTTTCTAGTATAAAATTTGATCAATAAGGCAGCACCTGACTACCCTGAGCTTCAGAGCTCTTTCTTTGTTTCTTTGCAGGCCATCTGGGGGTCGCAACTCCTGCAGAAAATATATGACATCCTTATACCAAGGACGTCGAGTCAGTGGGGGATCTCTTTAAGGGTCTATTTTAGACAACTGACCCCGTTGAATTCCTGAGCATTCGTTCATGAAACTTACCCCCAAATCTTGGCAATTGGCTTCATCCAGCAGCTTGGCTAAGCCTTGACCTTTGATCAATTTGGCAGGCCTTATTTCCAAGTCGAACTCCAGGATCTTGGCTATCCATTTACTTCTCCTCCCGTCTATGTTGGGCTGTACCAGGATGTGTAATGATCCCAAGACAAATTCATTCTTGGAATCACTAACTATTACTAATTTATTGAGTTATTAAGTGCATACAGTATTCATCAACACATGGAGATCACAATATATTCAATATGTAGAAGCACAAGCAATGATATGATCTTTTTATTATGAGCAATGTAAGATCAATACAATAGATGGCTGATCTGGCATAAACCTCAGATGGTCGTACAATAAATAGATATGAGATGCTACAAAATGCTCCCGACAATACAAAATAAGCTTCCAAAGGCTGGATATATAATGAAGACTGAATCAAGTAGATCTGGGCCGTACTAATGTTCAACCTCCAAGATGGAAAGTGCCACATCCTGCTAGAATGTTAAAGCCCTCAATAATTCTGCCTACTACCAAAAGTGTCCAATCATCCCAAGAAATATTCCAAATGATATATCGGGCAACTGTAAGGACAACCCAGATGTCTAAATTCCCAAATCCACTCTCAAACCCTGTAGATTTGAATTTCCCACTGAATGGGGTGCCCCACTAGATGACTGAAACCCTAGCTAGTTCGGACTTGATGAAGGAGGCCTCCAAATGCTCTAAAACTCTCCAAGAATATATATCGGGCTATGAGAATCCCGTGGGATAATTTTCGTACTCAGATCTCGAGCAGATCTCCCTAGATCTGAGTTTTACTGATATACAGGACATCCCGTATGGCTCCAAGATGTCCCAATCTACAGACAAATGTAGAATGATAATAACCCTCCAGAAAATCCCTCAAATTGATGGTCCTGCCCCTGCAAACAAAACCCAACTGTTGGAATGGCCCCAAGCCCTCAAGATAAGCTGGATCGAACCTCCCTCCAAATGATGGTGCGCCCCTGCTGGAAACACAAGAACAGTACAACTTGTTACCTTCTAAAGTGCTAGATGGAGATGGGCTGATACTAGAATGGTGTGGAGGATTCTTTCATCCCCGAGACCAAGCTGCGGAACAAGGTGAGTGGATATTCCACCATTGAGTTTCTCACAAGGGTTTGTACAACAAAACCCCCAAACTAAATGCTCAAGAGCAATAGAAAATGCTAATCCAAAACCAGAATGAGTAATAGGTGCACCCTAGCCTCTTACTTATACTTTTCCTTCTAATTCTCTATTGAGTTAGGTTAAATACTAGGGTTAATCTTCTATTCTTCTGTTGAGTTATATTTTACTCCTTTATCCTTTTCCTTTCTTAAGTCAACTTAAAAATATAACTTTTAACTTCTTGACTTTCCCCCCTTCAGTGTGAGACTATGACCTAGTGGGGGTGCCCAGGCCACTGAGTCTCCTCATCGCCTCTCTAAGAGGTGGGGTACATTAAAGTCTCCCCTGCTTGATATTGATTGTCCTCAAGCAATTCCAAAATTGCTTCTCTAACCACATGCTCATGCTCCCAAGTGGCATCCTCAATGGGTAAATCCTTCCACCTGATCAGATACTCCTTGATGCTTCGGTTTCAGAGCCTCTTCTCTCGGACTTCTAACACATCCTCTGGAATCAAAACAATTTGTCCCTCCTCATCCATGGGAGTTAATGCCTCAATAGGCCTAACATGTTGACTGAGGGATTTCTTAAGGCACGAGACATGGAAGATGTTGTGAATTCTTCTACCCTGTGGAAGATCCAGCTCATAAGCTACTGCCCCTATCCTCCTGCTGACTCTGTAAGTTCCAAAGAAACGTGGCCGCATTTTCTCCACTCTGCTTCTTTTAATTGAGGCCTGCTTGTATGGTTTCAATCTCAAATAGACTAAATCACCAACCTCAAAGGTACAATCAACTCTGTGCTTGTCTGCTTGGAACTTTTGCTAGTTTTTCACCCTCTATAAATGATCCTTCATTTCCCTGAGAATGTATTTTCTCTGTTGTATCCAATCCTCTACCATCGGAGCCCTTTTGTCACCAAATGCAATCTCCACAAATGATAAAGGATCATAGCTATATAAATCTCTGAAGGGTGACATGCAAATGGACATATGTTGGGTGGTGTTGTAGCAATATTCTCCCAAATGTAACCATCTAAACCATGCTTTCTGTTGTCCTGCTACGTAGTTTCTGAGGTAACCTTCCACCCATTTGTTGACTATCTCAGTCTGACCATCCGTCTGAGGGTGATAGCTAGTACTAGGAGTCAATTTCGTACCCACTAATTTGAACAACTCCTACCAAAACGTACTCATGAATCTGTTGTCCCTGTCACTGATGATGGTTTTGGGTAGGCCGTGTAGTCTGAACACCTCTATGAAAAATAATTCGGCCACCTGTGCTGCACTGAAGTCTGTGGCTATGGGGAAAAAGTGTGCAAACTTCATCAACCTGTCTAGCACCACGAAAATGCAATATTTCCCCTATGCTCTGGGCAACCCGATGATGAAATCCATGGATATACTTTCCCACTTGTGCTCTGGAATAGGTAGGGGCTGCAACAGTCCTTCAGGGTGTGTGTGCTCATCCTTGTTTTCTTAGCATGTAGTTCATTCTTTGACATGCTTCATCACATCTTCCTTGAGGCCTTTCCATGCAAACATTTCTCTCACCTGCCTATATGTCTTACTAATGCCCCGATGCCCCGCTATTGGTGAGTTATGACATGCATGCAGGATCTTAGCTTTGAGAGATGATCCAGGAACTAAAAAGATCGGACCTTTGTAATAGATGAGGTCATTTATGACCCTGAAGTTGTCATCCTGTATTTTCCCGTCCAACAATTGATAAGAAAACTGATCCTTTTCATATTCCACTATCGAGTGTTCCTTCCAGTCGACTGACATACCGGACATGGAAAAAATGGATGGCCTTCTGGATAATGCATCGGCCACTGCATTGTTCTTTACTTTGACGAATTCAATGTCAAAGTCGTAGGCTTGTATTTTGCTTACCCATTTTTGTTGTCTTTCATTCAAATATTTCTGCTCCAATAGATATTTAAGACAATTATGGTCTGATTTGACAACAAACCTTGCACCATCACTGCCAACCTATGCAACTCATCAATGTATGCCTCATCCGTACCTGTTTGCTTGAGTTGGGTGAGCTCGTGGAAATGTAACTCAGGATCTCCTAGATCAAATCTATTAATGAGCCTCTGAGTGAATTCTGTATAGGATACAATCTGGTTGTGGTCGAGTGTGGTGAGCCCATGGTACCACCAGTTGTGGGATTTTCCATCCAAGTACATAGTGGCAAACTTGATGGCCTCCATCTCTCTCATGGGGTTCAGCTGCAGGTAAGTATCCAGCTTCTGCACCCATGCTTGTGTTTTCATCTTAGCTATACCATCAAAGTATGGAATCTTTATCTTCCCTTCCCTTTCCTCAAACTCAAAGCTGCCCCTGTGGTTCGTCCTAGGCTAGTTTCTAAACCTGAGTTGACAATACTGGTCTAGGGACATCTGTCTTTGAACTTTGAACTTTCATATCCAAGCTATAGTATTCCCTGGTACTCCTGGCTAATTGTGCCACAAAATCTTCAACCTGTTCATGTTGCTCTTGCTCATTTGTAAATGTGGGCATGTATGGTCTGGGGTTAGCTCTGCTACCTGAGTGTTGGCCTAGCGGTTCATCTGTGAACATTGGCATGTATGGCCTATGATTGGTCCTGCTACCCATCTGCCCATGGAACATGCCACCTCCAGGACTTCCTTCAGATCCTGGTGCTTTCTCCGGGTTATATCTGACTTCCTCATGGGTTCCACTGGACCCTCCAGCCTCCTTATTCCCATACGTATCAAGATATTTTCCTCGATGGGTTACTTGCATCAAAAGGTCAGTTATCCTAGTTTGGTTCTCGTTCATTTTCTATAGATTCTCATCAACTTTCTTCAAGGTTTCAGAGATTTTGACCTGTCCCCTTCTGTTGGTTTCCTGATACTCATCCAACTGTCGGACCAATGTTCTTTCTGTGCAGTTCATGTTTTGTTGGAACTTACCAAATTAAGTTACTAAGAGAGCCAAGCCCTAAGGCTCATGGTCGTCTCCTGACCCTTCTATTTCTGCCTCTGTTTCATTGTTGTTTATCTTCCTCTAACCCATAACAATTCCCCTGTACTTCTGCATGCACTGATCTCTCCACAGGTTTGGAGGATCGAGGCTCTGATACCACTGTAATGATCCCAAGACAAATTCTTTCTTGGAATCAATAACTACTACTAATTTATTGAGTTATTAAGTGCATACAAGATTCATCAACACATGGAGACCACAATATATTCAAGATGTAGAAGCACAAGCAAAGATCTGACCTTTTTATTACGAGAAATGTAAGATCAATACAATAGATGGCTAATCTGGCATAAACCTCAGATGGCCGTACAAGCAATAGATATGAGCTGCTACAAAATGCTCTCGACAATACAAAATAAGCCTCCAAAGGTTGGATATACAATGAAGACTGAATCAAGCAGATATGGTCCGTACTAATGCTCAACCTCCAAGCTGGAAAGTGCCACGTCCTGCTAGAATGTTGAAGCCCTCAATAATTCTTCCCTGCTACCAAAAGTGTCCAATCATCCCAAGAAATATTCCAAATGATAGATTGGGCAACTGTAAGGACAACCCATATGTCCAAATTCCCAAATCCACTCTCAAACCCCATAGATTTGAATTTCCCACTGAATGGGGTGCCCCACTAGATGACTGAAACCCTAGCTGGTTCAGCCCTGATGAAGGAGGCCTTCAAATGATTTGAAACTCTCCAATAATATAGATCGGGCTATGAGAATCCTGTGGGAGAAGTTTCAGACTTAGATCTCAAGCAGATCTCCCTAGATATGAGTTTTACTGATTTATAGGACGTCCCCTATGGCTCCAAGATGTCCCAATATGCATACAAATGTAGAATGATGATAACCCTCCAGAAAATCCCTCAAACTGATAGTCCTGCCCTTGCAAACAAAACCCAACTGTCAGAATGGCCCCAGGCCCTCAGGATAAGCTGGATCAAACCTCCCTCCAGATGATGATGCGCCCTTGCTGGAAACACAAGAAAAGTACAACTTGCTACCTTCTGAAGTGATAGATGGAGATGGGCTGAGACTAGAATGGTGTGGAGGAGTCTTTCATCCCCGAGACCAAGCTATGGAACAAGGTGAGTGGATATTTCACCACTGAGTTTCTCACAAGGGTTTGTACAACAAAACCCCCAAACT
>ML782897.1:295015-315349 GCA_009831015.1 Picea engelmannii | reverse complement strand
AAACCAGAATGAGTAATAGGTGCACCCCAGCCTCTTACTTATACTTTTCCTTCTAATTCTCTATTGAGTTAGGTTAACTCCCAGGGTTAATATTCTATTCTTCTATTGAGTTATATTTTACTCCTTTATCCTTTTCCTTTCTTAAGTCAACTTAAAAATATAACTTTTAACTTCTTGACTTTTCCCCCTTGAGTGTGATACTATGACCTAGTGGGGGTGCCCAGGCCACTGAGTCTCCTAATCACCTCTTTAAGAGGTGGGGAAAATTACAGGATGTCCTTCACAGAGGTCGAAGGAACATAAGCGGTCACCTTTCAGTGAAAGATGTAGACTTTGAAAGCTTTGAGGGATTTCACTAAAGCATAGGCCTTCTTTTCCATGATTTCATACCTTACCTCTGCATCTCTTAATGCCTTGCTGAAGAAGGCGATGGGTTGCTCTTGTCCTTCCTCATTTTTCTGCAACAAGATCGCTGCTATTGTGTCAAATGAAGTGAAAGAGAAGATCAAGAAATATTTGGAATAGTCAGGACTGATCAGCACGGGTGCCTCAGTCAATGCCCTCTTTATTTGGACAAAAGTTTCCCTGGGTTCAGTGGTCTATTTCACTTCATTTCCCTTCCTGAGCATGGTTGTGATGTGTTTCACCAGTTCAACAAAATTTGAGATGAATCTCCTCAGAAAATCAATATTCCCCAAAAAGGCCTGAACTGCCTTCTTAGATATAGGAAGTGACAGGGTCTGAATTGCCTCTACCCTACTAGGATCAATCCTCATTGCTTCTGTTGATACTATGTGGCCTAACAACTTCCCTTCTTTCATAGAAGACAAAGATTTCTTGGGATTCAGGGAAAGGCCAAACCTCTCACACTTCGAAAAAACTTTTCTCAGGTGATAGCAGTGCTCTTTGTCAAACCTGGAGAAGACTGTTATGTCATCCAGATAGATCACCACAAACTTATCTTTCTCCCCGATGAAGGCTATGTCCATGGCTCACTGAAATGTCACTCTTGCATTCATCAACCCAAAAGGCATTTTGGCATACATGAATGTACCCCAAGGAGTGGTGAAGGCCATTTTTTCTCTGTCCTCAGGCATGACCGATATATGATTATAGCTAGAAAAACCATCGATCATGGAAATCCTAGATGCATCGGTTACCCTCTGCAATATGTGTTCCATGTTGGGCAGGGGATAATTATCTTTCTTTGAGCTCCTGTTCAGGCTCCCAAAATCAACACAAAGCATGATTTCTCCACTTTTCTTTCTTACTGGAACCAAATTGGCCACCCATTCAGAATATCTCAAGGGGACGATGATCTGGGCCTCTAACAACTTTTTCACTTCTTTCTCCATGACAGGAAGCAACATGGGATTTATCTGTCTTAGCTTCTGCCTAAATGGCTTAGCCTCTTCCTTCAGTGGGATCTTGTGTTCAATGACGGATGTATCATATGTCTTGAGGTCTTCGTAGGTCCATGCAAACACATCAGCAAATTCTCTTAGCAACTCAGTATATTCGGCCCTTTGTTCTGTGGTCAAACTCCTTGATAGCTTGACAAACTTAGGCTCCTCCGGTGTGCCAATGTTACACTCGGCTGTGTCAGCATCTTCATCTGCAACCCTGCCCTTTACTGCCACATCATTCCCATTGAACAATCTTTCTAACAGGACTAGTCCCCTCAGAATGTGATAGCTAGGTAGCTGAATAATCTGGTGGTTAGAAATTTTATTTAAAAACACCTCGGGGTGAGGGTTATCTTCTGTATCAGGATCCTGATCAATGTGCAATGCAGAAAATTCATCAAAAGATTGGAGAAACTTCTCGATTTCCAGATCATCCTCGAATACCTTCCAATGCTTGACATTGTCTGGGACAAAGGGCCTATATTTTATCTCAACATCATATTTGGCCATAGGCGGCTGAGGGACCTTGAAATGGCTAGATGAAACAGCTAAAGAATCGGCCACAACATTATCCTACCTTCGAATAAAATAGATGTTGACGGCTGAGAAGAAATTGTCAATTAGGTCCCATACTTCATTTCTATAATTTATGAGTCGAGGGTGCTTAGCCTGATAAGCGTTTCTGATCTGTTGGACCACCAACTCTGCATCTCCGAACACTGCTACCTTCTGAATTCCCATTTCCCTTCCAGCTCTCAATCCTAGAACAAGGGCTTCATACTCTGCCACATTGTTGGTGGTTTCAAATTCTAGATTATATGACAGGGACATGGTTTCCTGAGAAGGGGACACAAAAAACACCCCAGCACCAGCGCCTTCCCTGGAACAGGCTCCATCGAAAAACATTTTCTAGATGGGGGTGATGGGGGGAGGAAACTCATGAGGAGTGGTGGGATTCTCTCTAAGTTTAAGAGGGGGCTCAGGAGTATGAGTGAGTTGAAGTAAACTGGAACCTAAATCAGTGTCTAAGGCAAAAATAGGATGGTTGGAGGGATTAGCTTCATCACTTATTATATAGGCCAACTGGGCTTCCCTATATAGCCTCCTATGTTCTCCCCCAAACACTGGGATAGTAGCATAGGTTAGGTCCATATGCAAAGTTCCCCCCGGTCTTTTTATACAAGATCTTTATAACAACATACCGAACTTGGGGGGGACATCAACCACTACAATATCCATGGCCACACTTTTCATGGGCAACTAAAAAAAGGTCACAACCAGGCCTTTGATAACCCCGAGACATTGAACTTTCCTAGAGTCGAAGGAATAGAGGTCATGATAGGCTCGGGTGACTTCTAGCCCTAACTCTTCCATGATACTTTTGGGCATGAGGTTGTGAGAAGCTCCTGAATCCATCAAGCAGTTGTGCAACACCTTGTCATGTATGTTCAGGGAAGTGTAGAAGGGAGGGGACAAGTCATTCCTGTCTTCTACCATAGGACCTTGGATAACTGCAGGCTTTTCATCTTGTAAATTGATGGATTCTGTGGGAAGGCATGAGGTCTCAGACTGTAAAATCTTAGATAAGTGTCTCTTGAACCCTTCATGTTTAATCAACTCGGTCATGGGTACAGGAATTCTAATCTTTTGAATTTCATGCTCGAAATTAAAAGAAGATGTAAGCTTCGAAATTTCTCTTATTTCGGGAACATGACTCTAGATTATGGGAGAGAGGGGTTGGTGCTTCTTACCTCTATGACTATCTTCTACTTCATTGGTAGGTTTCTCTATCCTAGTGGACTTCTCAGGAATGTCAGGTGCTATAGTCTTTTTCTTGGATCTCAGATCATATCTACCTTGGCCACCACTAGTCTTGTCTCCCTTGCTCAGTTCATTTAGCTGACTATCCATGAGGGACTCTTCGTAGGCTGATTCAGTGAGATGAGGGAAAGGAGGAGTGTTTTCAAAGTAATGGATTTCAGGATCAAGCTCGTCTGTTTCTCCTCCTTCCCTCTTAGCAAAAAAATTGTTTTGGAAGGGGGCCTGAATCTTTTGGTCTTCTCTGTCTCTTCCCCTCTCTCTTTGCACAGTTGGGGAAGCGATATTGTTTGCCCTCCTGAAACCTCCTTTGTTTTCGGTATTCTGAGGGCCCTTGTATTCTTGCCTCCCCTTGAATTTCATTCTCTCCATCTCTGCATACAGAGACTTCACCATCTTGGTCAGTTCATCCACTTGAGGGTGGGGCACCAATGATCCAGAAGTTGAGGTTTCCAACCTTCCTTTTCTTCTGTCTACGTTGGCCTTGTTCCTCGGTCTGTTGACTACTAATACATTGGATTCCACCTCTATGGACGCATATTTCATTTGAGCTAAGGAGGTGACTCTTCTTTCTCTCAACAAAAGACAGAAATCAGGGCCGAACGCACTAGCATAAGAAATTTTGGCCGAGGCTTCTGAGGGTTTTATTTCGGCAGGAATTTTATTATACATCTTATTAAATCTTTTGGAGAAGTCAGAGACAGACTCTCCTTCCATTTTCTTCAAAGACTTGAACTCTGTCATGTAGTACATGAAATCCCTCCTATCACCCCATTGCCTCAACAAAGCACTATCTAGGGCTTCTATCCTAGCAATAGATCTGGGGGCCAATCCTCTGAACCATTTCGTCACCTCGCCATCCAGGCTATGGATGAAGACTCTCATCCAAACATCTTCATTTTCAATGTTGAGGTTGTCTGCATAACTGTAGAAATCAACCATATGCTCTTCAACAGTTATGTATCCTTCCCCAGTGAACTTGGGCATGTATTTCAAGTAATCTCCAATAGGGAGAGGATTCATAGGATGGGGTAGAACTAAGGGAGCATATCTGGTAGTGACTATGGAATCCATTCTATTCAGAGGGGGATTAGCACCAGCCATAGGAATATTAGGTGGAGGAGAACTTGGAGGAGAAGGAGTCTGCAAAGGGGGTACTGGGAATGAGTTCTGAAGTGGAATGGGAAACAAGAGGGGATTTAAGGAGAAGGATAACAAGCTCAAGTTAGCAGGTGCTCCTCTTTGCGCAGAAGTGGTAAAACTAGGCGTGGGGAAATATTCTACGGTCCTGGGTCTACGCCAGGGTGTAGCTTCGGAGGAGAGGGGACTGACAAGTGTTTCTCCCTCTAATCCCATACCAGGAGGGGAAAACTCAGTGGGAACACTCCTGAAGTTCAGGAAATGGGAAACCTCTGAAGGAGGCCTATTGAGAAACTGAGGAGGAGAACTTGGAGTTCCTACAGAAGGAGATGGAAGATTACCTGGTTCGGTGATGGAAGCTTCTTCTTCAGAGTTATTTCCTTTTCTAAGAATCACCTTCGGATCAGTTATAGGTGTAGCTAGAGGTAGTTGTGGATGCGACCGCATGTGTCTGCCTCTAAAAGCCACAATTAATATAGCAAGTTCTCCCCAGCAGAGTCATCACAATGGAGTCTCCAAGTGCACAGTAGCAATCTTCAAAGGCTCTGATACCTGATGCACCTTCGGAATCATAGGTTCAATGTCATTCAATCCCGGGGAAAATTTTCAACTTCATCCTCGGCAACGGCACCAGAGATGTTAGCGTCAGAAGTCACCCCTAGATTGCAGCAGAAGTAGAGCCCAATGCCCATTAGTTTTTTATGTCATGATTTGTTTATAAAAGAGGTGATCAAATGGAAGCTAACTCAAAACAACATTGTTCTAACTCTGAAACTAGGTTAGGTATATGTGAGCAGGTGAGGTCTTAATCAAGCTTCAGATAGTGAGTTGTAGTAAGGGTGAGTAAGGGGGAAGACTTGTATCAGAGAGATGCAAAGGTCTGTCATAAACATCGGGTTTCTAACATACTGTAGGAGAAGGCATCAGAATGCAAGATCTTCTTACATTCAAACGCAAAAAATTGGAGAATACAACCATACAACAATAAATCCTTTATCATAACATGATTGCAATAATTCACACGAATCAGTCATTCACGAACTCTCTTAGCATGAGATGAAAATTAGATGGAGTAAGAAAGATTGTCTGTCATAAAACAAGAAATCTCAAATATAGATGTATAACCAGAGAACTAGAGTGTTTGCTAAAACTTTACAATCGGGAGCTTCGCTCTACCATCGATGCTTACAAAATACAAAAAATGAGCCTATATACTTAGGATAATTCACTTAACAGAGGCACGCCCAGTCACCCAGGCCTTGGTGTCTTTTCAGTCAAACTCGTACTTGAATCCTTCTTCACGCGCCATCTTAACTGCGCATGGCTCCTGTAGGGAGGGTAGATGAGCCATTAAGTGCCAAGCTAGCATGCGCAGACTTCTCTGTCTCTTTGAAGACTTCGGCATGGATTCTTTGGAAAATTCGGTACATAGGACCCCTTCTAGTAGACCGCCTACCAAACCCTCCATTCCCACACTTAATGAATGAAAGGAGGTTTCAACCACCCGCTCTTGCCTTCATTTATTCCAGGAGAGAAACAGTACTGGGATCGGATCTGATGGTGCCTAGAGATCGCGATGATCTCCTCTTTAATTGAAATTGATTCCTTTGGCCCCTCTTGCACAGCTCTCTTTGTTTCCCAAGCGACCACGGGTTGTGACCCTGTGCTAAATCTCAATGGTGCTTTCGAATTTCGTGAATAGGAAGGGGCTGACCCTATCCCTTGAAATCGCGATGAGAAAAACGCCGAGATGGATTGAGTTGGTGACGCACGTCCCCCTAGATCTGACGGCTTTGAAATCACCCAATGATGCTATGGGCCCCAAGTCCTGGATGCTCTCGTTGCTTCGCGCATCGAGGATATGAGGGAGCTTCTTCTTACGCTTCGAAATCGCGATGGGTTAAAAAGCGGGGAGCCTAATCACGCGCCAGGTGTCTCCCATGGGTGGACGGTCAAGATTGCTTCGTGATACTGTGGGACCGGCTTTGAGTGCCTTCAACGCTTTCTAGGTTCAAGGTTTCGAGAGATAGGACAACATGGAACCTTCACCCTTTGAACTCCCGATTGTCAAAACGCCGACGCGAGTAGATCTCACGCCATGCGTCCTCTGGATGGACAACTATTATCTTTCCCTGCACACAATGTGGACGCCATCTATTGCGTTATCTTCGGTGAAAATTTTCTATTCGCGATTTCCCGCTAGCCGTTGATATGCTCATGTGGATGGATTCAGACCACTAACACTATAACTTTGCCTACTCGCTTGATTTTAAGTCTGAAAAGGACTTCTTCTATTCGATGCACTTGGGCGCCCCTTATGCAACCTATAGACCTGGACATCCCGATGCCAAAGGCAAGTAATGTTGCTAACATTAACTAAGGAGTTTTTGTGTAAGAGGGAAGTTTTGGGAAAAATATTCCCACACTCATTCACCCCCCACCCCGCTAAGTGTGGTAGGTGTGTCCAAAAATTGGTATCAGAGCGGACCTTCACTACAAGCCTTGACAAGATTGAAGGATATCCCTAGACACACAAATGGATGATGAAATACCAATCCTTGGTGAGGAAAAATATTCTACTTGGAGAATAGACATGAGAGTGTATTTGAAGACAATGGGAGCAACTATTTGGAAGGTAGCCATTGGTGGATCAGTTTCGTTGAAGAACAAGTCAAAGTTTGCAGCTCAAAGGGAAGGAAAGAAGAATGATGCATTGGCTCTCAAGACCATTATTAGTGTACTTTCAATCCCTATCAAAGAGAGCATGGGAAAATGCACTTCCACCATGGATCTATGGCTAAAGCTAGAGGAGACATATCAAAAAAAGAAAGAAGATTTTGAAGACCACTCCGTCAAGATTATCGAAGGTAAAGAATCTCTAACTCTTGATTGCATATGTGATGATTTCAAAGGAAAAGAATCATGTGATGATGTTGGCAAGAAGGAAGATATTGAAGATACTTCAAATAAAGGTAAAAAATCTCCAAAGACCCTTGATTGCAATGATTCAAAATGTGATGATGTTGAATTTTTCTCAAGTGAAGAAGATGATATAGAAATAGTTTGTGTAAAGTTTGATGATAGTTATCCCATGGAAAGAATAGAAGAAAATCTATTAAAACTTAAAAAGGAAATTGAGGGTTTATATAGATATAGAAGTGATCATTTTTATACACACTATAACTATCTTTTGAATAACACTAAAAAGTTTCTTAGGAGGAGTCAAAGGTACATCTTGATGTTAAAGGAAATGCTCAAAGAGAGAAATAAGACTCAACTAGAAGAAAAGGAAGAAGAAATCACAAGACTAAAGAATGAAAAATAAAATGTGAAGGTAGATGATGAGATTAGAATTTTTTTTGAAACTATTGTCCATCTCAAGACCCAAATTAAAGAAGCCAAAAGAATAGAGGAACTATTGAAGAATCAAATAAATGAAAAATAAGAGTCATGATGTAAGCTAGAAGATGAAATTTTTTACCTTAGAAAGAAGGTAGAAAATTCAAACCAATTCTTGAATATCTCACTAATATTGGATGAGATCTTAGAAAGTCAAAGATCACCAAATGATAAATCAGTTCTTGGAAACAAAGGATAAGATACACATGTTGAAGAAAGCACCTCAAAGAAGCATGAGGTAAATCAATCAAAGAGGGAAGACAATGTTGCAAAGCAACCATCTACACAAGGCAAAGAAAATTCCAAAATAACAAAGCAAGGAAGACATCAAGAAGCTATGCTTGGGACACCAAAGCAAAGGTATGAAAGTATTTTTCATGGGCATTGTTATTCATGTAATGGATATGGTCACAAATCTTTTAAATGTAGATCTTATGAAAGGAGATATAATGGATGATTTTATAACACCATGAGGTGTTGGAGATGTGATCAAGTAGGACACATTGTTGTTCACTGTAACACTATGAGATGCTACAACTGTAGTCGATTTGGCCACAAATCCCATGAGTGTTGGAACACAAGAAGAAATTCCATGATGAGAACTTCAAATAGCATGTATAGAAGAAGGAATGAAGTAAGGAAGGGAGACATATTTGAAAATATGGATGCTTAGAGGTCAAGTTCTGAGGAGCAAGGACATCTACAAAAGTGGGTGAAGAAGACAGAGTAGTCAGAACGGAATGAAAGACTGAAGGGAAGCTCAAGTAAATCATCTATTAAAGCATACATGGGTGACAGTGGTATCAGTCGTGTACATACGCAGGATGACCTTGTATAGTTCACATACATATGTGAGTTGTTGTGCAATAGACCACGTATATGTGGTAAATCCTTGAGAAAAAGGCTATGCACATGGATTGCATCTTGATGTGATGGTATAACACTTTGTTGCAGGGTTTGACATTGTTTGTTGCAAGTTCTAACACCATTTGTTGTAGGTTTAAGTGTTCATCTATTGGATTATGTAAAATAAAATCTCAAGTGCATGACACTAACCCATGAGTATGGATTGATGTTGATCTATTGGTGTACATGGCTGGTACATATTTGAGTTTCATTGATATATCTTATGATGTATTATCGGAAGCATCTGTCGATATCATGGTGCATGCATTTTTCATGTGGATTGGGCTACATATTGGGACATATGGTTGGTGAGCTGATGAGGTGATCATATTGTACATCATTTATGATCTACAGTTGATGCATGATTGGTACTTTTCTAGTACATTGGAAGAGGCACCTACTAGCAGTTTGATTGGCACATGTTTTATGGAGGATTTGGCATACATATATGGGATTCATCATTTTGTGGTATTGGTGTATGGTAATGTACATGTTTGGTACACTCATAGATGGCATATGCTTGATGATACTACACCATTGGTACTACTTGATTAGCACAACAATTGGCATTTGTTTGAGATACATGATTATGGCACTTGGTTCATGATGGAGACATATCATGAGTGATATGATACATTGTTTGGCATGTTGGTAGATGCACATGGTTGTCATATTAGTGGATGCACATGGTTGGCATATTGGTAGATGCACATGTTGGCATGTTGATAAATGCATATGATTGATACATTCCATGGATGATATCTTTTGTCACATTGCATGATGTTGATGTACATAGGTGTTGTGCATGATGAGCACACATTTTGAAAAGGATGTACTTGGTTGATATTTTGTTCATGATTATTTATTTCATTGTTGACATATCTTTTGCTTCATGATGCTTGGTATGGCATGAGTTTGATGCATGAACAGGTCCAAGGATTGTTATATGGTATCACAATGTTCATCTTGCAGAAAATATAAGGGAGACATACCCATAGGGGGAGTCATTCTTCTTCCCATGATTCTAGGAGGAGATATTTATCAGATGCATACCTAGAAAAGAGCCCTATACTTAAATAAATAGCACAGGAGCATAATTTCAGGGGGAGCAATGGTCACAGGGGGAGTATGTTCGATGTATCTTCAACATTACTTCAGAGTGATATCCCTTGTTCAAAAGGTGAGATATTATTCAAAGGAATATCAAAGGCATTCAGATAGGGGGAGCAACCCCAATGAGAGTTCAAGCAAGGAGAGCAGCCCCAAGATGAGAATGGCCCTTTTCCATTGATATCAAAGGGGGAGAGTGTTAGGGTCCTAACCCACACACAGGTAGAACAATATATTTGGATGTAATAAAGGTCAATATTAATAAGGCCTTTGAATAAAATAGAATAAGGCGGATGTAAAAAGACCTAATAGAAGATTCCACTTCTAGAAGGATCTTCCTCTAGATGCTTATTTTTAGTATAAATAGGAGTCGAGGGTATGAGAACCCTAGCTTGGATATTATTGTAATAGATCTCTGCTCAACTAGAGGTTTCACCTTCAAATAGGCCCGTGAACATTTCTTTTAGGTTCAAAGTGTTATTTTTGTTGTTATTCTTATATCATTTCATTGTTATTGTGGTGAATGTTCTAGTTATATTTTTGTTATTCTACCATTACTAGCATTTTATTTATGTTCTGCATACATTTTATATCTGGTATATTACAAGTGGTATCAGAGAACTTTCCTCGGCAAAATGTGTGGGTTAAATTTTTTTTCGGGGTAGAGACATATTCTGGTGTCTTTAAGCTACATAGATTTGTGTTTATGCGCATAAACCCATGGTTGAGGGATTCATACACGCAGGAAATGAAAGTGGTACTTAAGCAGACATTTGTTGGCCACCCTTGTAACCCCTGTTGGTACCCCTTCGTGTGGTAGTGCATCAGACAACACATGTGTGAAGATCGACCTAGATTACCTGAAGTCGTCTTTAGATAAACCGATCGGTTGCATGACTGCTATAGTGTCACCGAGAACAACACTTGGGAAGATACTCTCTAGTACCTGGGTAGTCAGGTAGTACGACTAAGGGTATGGTATATCCTTCTTAGTTAGTGCCCTGAGATATTGGGCCGAGTACTACTTTTGGACCCCGCATGTATATCCAAGAGCTATAGCATAGGGCAAACCCTTGTTTGTACAACCCTTGAATACCTAACCCTTGGGGACAGAAACATAAACAAATTAAAATAGACAAGATCTATTGTTGTGCAACTGTGTTTGGGTTGCCAAGTAAATACACATTTCTTTCTAGTTAAGCATTTGGGCATTTCCTCTCTGCAGTATTTTTCACCATTATTTCAGATCTATTCCATTGGATTCATCTCTTCACCCTTATCACACTCATACATATCATTTTTTCGGAAAAAAAAATAAAATTACCCCGCCTGCCCCTTTTCAGTTCCCCCATCCTCATGGCCCATAGTCATTTCCAAGACTTGGAAGCTCGCTTCAACACCTTGCAATCTGGTCTCATTGAGACCCAACAAGAAGTGAAACAACTTAGTGCCAATGTCACTGCCATCAATACAACCATCCAGTCCTCAATCGGTGAAATCAAACAAGACCTCACCACCCAGCTTGAATCATTCATTTCGGCACTCTACACCAAACTGCATATCCCTATATATAACCCTTCCTCTTCCTCACCCCCACATACTAAAGGTGACCATTCCTCTCATTTCCATACCTTGCAAAACCATCATTTTCAATGTGACCTACGCCTTCCATGGGTGGATGTGACCAAATTTGATGGCTCGGACCCCACTGATTAGGTAACCCAAATGGAACATTACTTCTCTTTATACAGCATTACAGATGACTTGTCCAAACTCTGGTATGGTGTTCTCTATCTAGATCAAGAATGTTGGCAATGGTGGCAATGGAGAAAAAAGTCTCGTCAAGGGTATATTGCTTGGACATAATTTTTGGAAGCTCTTTATGAACACTTTGACACTGAAACCAACCATTTGGGTTGTTTGATAAATATAAAACAATTAGGGATGGTATAAGACTTTATAGATGACTTTGAGCGCCTAGCTTTTATAACAGAGGGCATGTTTGATGCCTTTTTCTGAGAGTGTTTTCTCAATAGCCTCAAGGATGAAATTCAATCCCATCTCCTCATGGCTCGGCCTGAGATTTGGGTGGAGGATACCAAAAGAGATAAAGAAGCACAACAGGTTGTATCTTCTCAAAACTGCAAACCCTCCTTCATCCCTCACCCTAAACTAGTAAATCCCACTACTCCCTCTGCTCCATTAAAGATCCAAAACTTGACCCGGGCGGAAATGGTTGAACGCCAACTCAAAGGCCTTTTTTATAACTGTGATGACAAATATTTCCCGGGCCACAAGTGTAAAGAACAAAATCTTTTTATGTCCATCTCCGAGGATATTTTAGAAGAAGATGAAGAAACTCCCTCTATGTCTGAATCACCTGAATCCACTGACATAACCCCTCCCTCAAACCCTCCCGAAGTAGAACTAGTCATTTCCCTCAATGCTCTCACTGGATTCTCCACTCCCCAAACCCTCAAGCTAATCGGTTACATCAAGCATCAGAAGGTCATCATTCTGGTTGATAGTGGAAGCACCCATAGTTTTATTCATCGCTGCATTGCCCAAGAAACTCATTGCTACATATATGTTGTCAATAATTTCCAAATTATGATTGCCAATGGTGGTTCCATGAAATGTGGAGGGCATTGTGAAAATGTGCATCTACAAATTGGTGAGTACCACCTGAAATCCTATATGTTTTCTATCGACATGGGAGTTTGTTACATTGTGCTAGGTGTAGCCTGGCTAAGGACTTTGGGTCCTATTCTCATGGATTTTAAAGAATTAACCATGCAATTTGACCAGGAGGGCCACCAATATAAGTTCCAAGGCATCACCACCAGTTCACCTGAGATCATTAGTTCCCGTTGCATGGAAAAGATGTTGATTTCCCAACTCCATGCCATACAAGAAATAGACACACCCTCTGTACCACAAGACCTCCAAGCCATCCTTTCTAAACATCAATTGGTCTTTTCCACTCCCCAAGACCTCCCTCATTCCCATGGTGTTCATGATCATTCCATTCCCCTTGTACCAGGAATCCTTCCTCCCAATATATGTCTGTATCGTCACCCCTTTTCCAAAAAAAATGAAATTGAGAAAATGCTCTAGGAACTCCTTAATGCAGGTGTTATCTCCCCTAGTAAAAGCCCCTATTTGTCTCCTGTGGTCATGGTCCTGAAGAAAGAAGGTTCTTGGAGAATGTGTCCTAACTTTTGTGCCCTTAACAAACTTACCATCAAAGACAAATCCCCCATTCCTGTCATTGATGACCTCCTAGATGAATTGAGTGGTGCCCAATTCTTCACTAAACTCAATCTTAATTTGGGATACCACCAGATACGTATGAAAGAGGAAGATATTCCCAAGACTTCCTTTAGAACTCATGAGGGATACTATGAGTTTTTGGCCATGCCCTTTGGCTTGTGTAATTCCCCCTCCACCTTCCAAAGCCTCATGAATCATGTCTTCTATCCTTTTCTCCACCATTTTGTCTTAGTTTTCTTTGATGATATCCTCATCTATAGAAAAACCTGGATAGACCATCTTGCTCATGTGGATTGAGTTCTCCATCTACTCTCTCAGCACCAACTTTTCCTAAAACAGTGTAATTGTGCTTTTGGCGCCTCAGAAGTAGAATACTTGGGTCATCTTGATGGCAAATATAGTGTTAGGGTGGATCCTAAAACGATTGAAGCTATGGAAGACTGGCCTCACCCAAAGACTCTTAAGAGCTTGCATGGATTTCTAGGCTTAACAGGGTATTATTGCAAGTTTGTTAAGAATTATGGGAAGATTGCAACACCTCTCACTACTCTCCTCAAAAAGAACTCTTTCACTTGGACTCCAGTTGCTGCTCAAGATTTTCAAACCTTTAAGATGGCCATGTGCACCACTCCAGTCCTCACCCTTCCCGATTTCACAAAGACCTTTGTGTTGGAATGTGATGCCTCAAGGAAAGGAATTGGTGTTGTCCTTATGCAAGACGGTCGACCTTTGGCATTTACCAGCAAGCAACTATCTGAAAGAAATCTTGGCAAATCCATATATGAAAAGGAAATGTTGGCTATTCTGCATGTCATGGATCTATGGCGTCCTTATCTATTGGGGAAATAGTTCCAAATTAATATTGACCACCAAAGCCTCAAGTATTTTATAGAACAACTCATTTCCTCCCTAGAACAACAAAAATGGGTGACTAAACTCTTTGGATATGATTATTAGAATATTTATAAGAACAGAAAAGACAATGTGGTTGTGGATGCACTTTCCTGAAAATATGAAGATGAAGGATCCTTTTTAACTCTTTCATTCATTGTACTAGATTGGCTCCAAGCCATTTGCGAGGAATGGCTACAAGATCCCAAAAGGTCGTAGTTAATCCAGCAATTGCAGTCCAATGCTCCAGCTTCCCCAGGGTACTCTTGTCTCCATGAGGAACTTCGATACAAAGGTTGTTTGTATTTAAGTAAACAATCAAAGCTTAAATCCATGGTACTTTCTGAGCTTCATGCTACACCCACAATAGGTCACTCTGGGTTCACCAAAACCTATGACAGGGTCAAACGTTCCTTTTTCTGGGATGGTATGAAACAAGACATTCATAATTTTGTAGATGAATGTGATGTCTGTCAACACAACAAGGGAGAAACAGTCAAATCGTCGGGCACACTACAACTGCTCCCAATTCCACCTATTATTTCGAAGGATATCTCTATGGATTTTATTACCAGCTTACCCAAATCGGGAAATAAATCCATCATCATGGTGGTCATTGATTGCCTTTCCAAGTATGCTCATTTTTTCTCCCTTCAACACCCATTTACAACATCCATGGTGGCTCAAATCTTCATGGATCAGGTCTTCAATCTTCATGGCATGCCGCACTCTATTGTTTCTAATCGCGACCAAACTTTCACAAGCAATTTTTGGCAAGAACTGTTCAAGATAAAAGGCACATAATTGCATCTCAGAACAACTTATCATCCCCAGACTGATGGCCAAACAGAAGTTGTCAACAAGTGTTTGGAAACATATTTGAGGTTTTTTTCCTTGGAAAAGAAAATTCAGTTGGCTCAATGGTTACTCCTAGTTGAATGGTGGTAGAACACTTCATACCATACAGCTACACGCATGACTCCTTTTGAAGCGGTATATGGACAGAACCCACCTTCAGTTCTCTCATACTTATCGGGTGCCTCAAAGGTCCAGGTGGTTGACCTAACACTTACAATTTGAGAGGCCATTCTCTGTACCCTCAAAGAGAATTTTTTCATGACACATAATCACATGAAGAAACAAGGAGATCAAGGTGACTCTGAATGTCAATTTGCAGAAGGGGATCAGGTGTTTCTTCGACTGCAACCTTACAAGAAAACTTCCCTCAAGGTCGAGCATTGTCAGAAGTTAGCACCCAAATTTTATGATCCTTATACCATGCTCAAGCATGTGGGACAAGTCGCCTATCAGTTATCTTTGCCAAACCATTTGAAGCTACATCCTATTTTTCATGTTTCATGCTTAAAGAAGGTGATTGGAGCTAAGTACCAAATTCAAACCAACCTTCCAGAGTTAGTTGAAGAAGGATCCATTTGGCTACAACCAGAAGCAGTTTTGGACCAGTGTGAGCATCACCTACGTCAGAGAACCATCAAGGAAGTGCTAGTCTAGTGGAAAGATACAACTCTAGCAGACGCCAGTTGGGAACCAACTACCATTCTACAACAATTTTATCATCTCAAGCCTTGAGGACAAGGCTCTTTTTAAGGGGGTGGACATGTTAGCGTCCTAACCCGCACATAGGTAGAATAATATATTCGGATGTAATAAAGGTCAATATTAAAGGCCTTTCAATAAAATAGAATAAGGAGGATGTAAGAAGACCTAATAGAAGCTTCCGCTTCTAGAAGGATCTTCCTCTAGACACTTCTTTTTAGTATAAATAGGAGTTGAGTGTATGAGAACCCTAGCTTAGATATTATTGTAATAGAGCTATGCTCAACTAGAGGTTTCCCCCTCGAAGAGGCCCATGAACATTGCTTTCAAATTCAAAGTGTTATTTCTATTGTTATTCTTATATCATTTCAGTGTTATTGTGGTGAATGTTCTGGTTATATTGTTGTTATTCTTCCATTACTAGCATTTTATTTATGTTCTGCATACATTTTATATATGGTATATTACAAAGAGTAATCACATTGATGTGATTGATGTTTATTGATGGGGAGGGATAGTCACATTGACTATTTATGTAGAGCATGCCTTATCTACATGTTGACATCAATAACTGGTAATTGGTGCTGACATCAATGTTGGTATTGCCATCAATTCCAAAGGGGGAGATTGTTGGATCATGTTGTCATTGATGCCAATAGTTTGATTGATTGATTTCAAGTGATTGGTTGATGTCAAAGGATTGATTGATTGATGATTGATGTAATATAATATGTATTTTCCTTGATGATAATGCATAGATGAAGATGGATCAATGAGTTGTCATTGATACATGATGAAGATGGATCATTGTGGTTTCATTGATATATGATGCATTGTTGGAAAAATGTATGGATGACTCATTATTGTCTTATCATGATTGATAAGGTGCACAAATGGATGAAATCCAAAGTGGTCCCCTTATGGTGAAATCCCTCACGGGAAGACACTTTGCGGATTAAGTTATCCTAGAAGAATGGTTGGAGGACCCTTGCTCTCATTATTTTCTTATCATGATTGATAAGGTGCACAAATGGATGAACTCCAAAGTGGTCCACTTATGGTGAAATCCCTCACGGGAAGATGCTTTACGGATTGAGTTATCCTAGAAGAATGGTTGGAGGACGCATGCTTGTATGTGGAATAATGAGGTGAAGATCAAGGAAATTGTTGGTGAAACTATCCTAGATGGATAGTGCTTGTCATGCCATTTTTGGTGGTATGTGTAATGTCACATAACTCCTCATGGTTTGAGAGTTATGGCCTTACGAAGATGAAGGACCCCCACATGAAGGCTTGAAGCCCCCAAGGTCAAAGAAGTCAAAGTGACCTAAAAGAAGAAATCATTATTTAAATGATAAAGTAAAGTGACAAATTCAAGGTGGATTATTTAAATAATAAAGAGAAGTGAAAAAATCAAGAAATGATCAAGTAAGGTGACAAAATAAAGAAGGGATATTTAAATGATAAAGTATTGGAGAACCTTCTATTTATGGAAAGTGGTTAACCCTAAAAATAAGGAAAATAGGTTAAGTGACCTATAAATGGGTTAAGTGACCTAAAAGAATAAAACATTACTTAAATGATAAATTAAGGTGGATTATTTAAATAATAAAGAGAAGTGAAAAAAAATCAAGAAATGACAAAGTAAGATGAGAAAATCAAGAAGGAATATTTAAATGATAAAATATTGGAGAAATTTAAATTTATGGAAAGTGATTAACCCTAAAATAAGGAAAATAGGTTAAGTGACCTAGAAATGGGTTAAGTGACCTAAAAATGGGTTAAGTGACCTAGAGGATGAAAGTATAAATAAGATAGAATGGTCGCTTGTATATCATCCTTTTTGTGGATCAATGGAGAGCTTATTGTGAGAATATTTTGTGGAGTATTGATGGAGAGCTTCTTGTGAGAGTTTCTTGAACATTTTTGGTGTGGAACAATTGAGCATATTGAATATCTATAGGTGACTGAGGCAACCAAGGATATATAAGCCTAATTTCAGAAGGAAGGTGAAGAAAAGAGTGTCGGAATTGAAGGGAGTATAAATTCTTTTGATGATGCCTTCTAAGGTATGTTATTTATAGGTCATCTCACCATTTTCGCTATAACTTTTTTTCTATAATGATTCATACCATGAAATTTCTATTCCATTGAGAAAACATACCCAAGTATCTATGGTAAACAATTCATCTTGTGGGTCATTGTATTTTGGGAGTTACACTTTGTGGAAAATAGGGTTTGTGGCTAGGCCCGAAACTAGTCAAAAACAGATGTTTCAGGTAAACAAGTCATAACTTCTTCATAAAATATCCCAATTAAGTGAGACAAAATACATTGGTTAGGGTACATTCTTTAGTATGTTTTGTAACAATTTCATATCAATTCAATGAATATTTTGTGCAGGTCGCGCTCCACAATGTCGCTCTCTAGAATAAGCCATAATTCAGCAAGGTATGTCATTTTTTCTATAACGCCTTTTCTAAGAGGTTCCAAGAAGTGCCACTTGGATTAATTTCACAAAAAAAACTGAATAACTTGTGTATCAGTTTCATATATTTATTCATTATAGGTACAAATTTATGATATTTCAAGTTGGGGTTCTTGACTAATCTAAAACTAGTCATGGTTGAGACAATTAGTTGATGAGTTGGCACATACATGAGGTGTATAGTTGATGATGTTGGTACATATTGATGAGTCATTGTTGATGATTATTTGAAACATTATTGTTATATACTCGGTACATGGTTGGATTCACTTGTTTATGGTACGGGTTGATTACAGGTTGTTTGGCACAGGTTGGTGCACTTGTTTATGTTGACAGATTGATATTTGTTGAGGATTGTTGTCTCATCTCAGTTGGTGCTGATAATGTAAGATGAGTCTTGCATATAGATCCGGTTCTCTTGTAGAGTTTTACTCCATTCAGTTGTTGCTGAAAAACCCCTGGATTGAAGTCCATAATAAAAATAAAATTTGTACATACATTTTGTTTTCTTTGTATTCCTTGTGGAGAGGATTTGTTGATGATATGTCGTTGATATGTATTCACATATAACTTATTATAAATGACAACAATGATTAATGAGAAAATGTTGAATGTTAACTAAGGAGTTTTTGTGTAAGAGGGAAGTTTTGGGAAAAATATCCCCACACTCATTCAACCCCCCCCCCCCCCCCCNCCCACTAAGTGTGGTAGGTGTGTCCAAAATGATGCCCACTCGACTCTGCACAACACCCTTTTTCATTCATGAAAACTAATTCACAAATAAACAAGTCTACACAGACTATCAAATATATATCAACACCTCTGAAAAACAAGTGTTTGAATGATGTAATTCAACCTTGAATCTTGTTGTCTACAATAAGACCCTGCTATCATAAAAAATAATTAGGCTTGTGGTAAATTAAGGAATGAACGAAAACTGAACTATCTCAACATAAAATCAAAGAGAAAACCTTAGTATGTTTCTCCTTCATCATCCTCTTGTTCCTCCTCTTCCTTTTCCTTTTAAGAAAATTAGAATTGGTTGAAGTAGTTGAACTTCCTCATTAGTTAAGTTAACTAAAAACTCAACCAACTTTTTAGTTAGGGGGAAAAGTAATAAATCATAATAAGGGTTATAGTTAAATAATAACTAGTAGGTGGGACCCCTTTTGACTCCAATTTAGCTCTTAACAATTATAGCATAACTAATTAATTAAACAAAAACATCTCTCCTTCTGACTCCCATCATCACATGCATGTTTGAAAATTTATCGCATTGATATTTGACATTATTTTAAAAATTGAATTACTCATATATCCAAAACAAAACATGTTGTCCAAAACTTTTGAAGTCAATTTTCATCAACAATAAATAAAATAAAAACCCAAAATCCATATTTTCCACTCTAAGATGCAATCTTTCCTTGATTGTTGTTGTCACCCTTTGATTTACATGAATTTTCCTTTGGTTGCACTAAGCCTATTGGCATGATTTATAGGAAAGAGTGTTATTTTCATTCATGGGAAGAACAACTGTGTCGATGGAAAGCAGGAAAATAAATCAAGCTCTAGAGGAATAGTGTAGAGTTGCACGCAGAGCGCAAGAGAGTGATAGTGGTTGTGGATCGAACACTATGAAGAATCCGGACCATTAGATCAGAGTCCAGATAGGAGGAATGAGTGCACAAGACTGGAACAGATCCCATCCATTAGATCTAAGTACAACAGATCAAAAACTGTTAGATTAGGTGGATTTGTGAGGAGGTTACCATTCGGGGAATCTCACTTCATAAGAATTGGCAACTATAAAGTTGAATTACCTTAAGCCCGAAGTCTGAAATGAATATGGACCATCAGATCTGGAGAAAATGCCATGATTGTTGGATTGAATTAGTGGAAGGACAAGATAAGCAAGGGTTGATATCTAATATCATGATCATTCAAATACCCATCAACTGTCGTATCAAACATGAATTTCTTTCAGTCGTTGGATCATTCTAAGTGAAAGGATAGGATAATCTGGAAGAGTTTCATCGCAAACAGATCAGGCCGTTGATGTAAAATCTGGATCCAACAAACGTCATTCATTTTGGGTATAAAGATGTGAGGAGGTAAGCTTTGGAGAAATCACTTTGAGAGTTTAAGTTTTATATTTGAAATCCGCAAAGTCCAAAGACCCAGAGAGCCGAAATGAATCCTCGATCGTCGGATCACCTAAAGTAATATTCAGTTGTTAGATCAGTCTAAAGTGGAAGGACATGATAAGGTATAGGGCACGCTAATGTTAGTGGCCAAGAATCAGAGACTCATATCTACGATTGACAGGTCATATTGGACCCCCCCCCC